>PVJO010000040.1:0-149950 GCA_004026905.1 Hystrix cristata
TTTCATCTTACTTTTCTTTTAACCTTCTTCTTTATCCCCCTTTTCCCTATCTAGTTCTCCTCTCTTTTGAATACTATCTCTCTCTTTTTTTTTAAACACAATATCTATTTCGAAAGGGTCTTTAAAAGAATTTTAAAGTCATTTTTAAAAACTTAAATCTGAAATAAGGACTTAAATTGTTACCTGTAAAAATTACTTTCTGATTTTCAGTGTTTAACGCTGATTTCTCCTCAACAACCAATTACTCCAATTACTAATGCATCTAAAAATCATTTAAGCCAGATTACAATTTACGATGTAAGCAACCAGCAATTATATATGAGTAAGTGGCACCACAATTACTTACCTGCTATTATTCTAGCAGCTGTTCCCATACTCCAATGAATCCAGTTAAATATTTGCCTTCTACCAAAATGAAGGACCAATCAGTATTTTTAGTATTGATGAATGACAGTTAATTCCCAAGGAAACAAAAAGCACGTAATTTCCCTTATTGCCTAGGAATTAGATATTTGAAATACATTTTAAAGGTTTTTAAAGTAAATATAATTTATCGCCACACTTTATTCTTTTTAACTTCATAACATGAAAATTGTTTCCACTTGAAAAGGGACTTGTTTGCCAACTAATGCTATCCACACTGAGAGCAAATACATGAAAGCGGTCAGTACCTTGGGTCATGGAACGCTGGCCTGAAGACTGCCAGAAGAGGCTGCAGAACTGCTAAAGTCATCACTATACAACCGAGGAGCGGGTGGCAACCTGCATGCTGGACAAAGTTACATCGTTTTAGTATTCTCAATCTCTTAGCAATTTAAATGCTCACATTAAAAACAACACATGCAAGCATATTTTTAGGGTTTTCCCATGGCTTACTACACAGGCCTTCAATGATGATGATGGCGATAGGCAATATTCCCCAAGTTGGTACTTTGTGACAGGCACATACTTTCCACACATCATCACTATTGCTCACTACAGCGCTTGACTGCTGCTTATCAGTATCCCAATTTTAAAATGCAGGAACTGAGGCTTAGAGATACTAAGTACTGCGTCCAAGCCCACACGGTACGTAAACGGCTGTGGTGGACTCCATATACGGGCTGCCACTCCCCCTCATCAGGATGTTAAATGACCACCAACATCACAACAATCCTTTGCGCCCAGCTAGGTCTAGCTCGTGTCTGCATCTCCAGAGCAATCACCATGGTGTACCGTGATCATCGTTTGGACCTCTGGGCTTCTCTAAGCTGTGAGTTCTGTATGATTCCCTGTAATTCCAGAATGGAATAGTCTTGGTCACTCAATAAATGTTTGTTGGCTAAGTAAATAACCTGTATGCTCGCCGTACTAAAGCTGTGTCCTCTCTGCTGAATGAAGATTGAACTCAAGGGAAAAAAAATCAACACAGAATCTCAACAGTTTCTGTAACCCTCCTGCCTCAGTGATGCTGGGTGCTCCCCAAAGCAGCAGATAGTTGAATTAGACCACTTCGTACAATGATTCCACTTAAACACTTGAGAGGGGCACCAAGGAGAGTCTCCACCCTGCGATGTGAGTACCCTGAGGGATGCTATGCTCTGTGGCTCCAGTAGACTATAAATCTATAAAGACTATAAATCCCCAAAACAGGGATGCAGTGCTATCAAAGCCATAGCAGGAAGTCTTTGTAAATAAGGACTAAAGGCTGACAAATGAGCAATATTAAAAAACTTTCAAATTAAAGACTCAGTTATATATGGATAAAATTATAACCAAGATCGTGGAGATGTAAAGGGTCTCTAATTTAAAAAAAAAGTCAGCAAGCAAAACCAAAATTATTATAAGGATTTAGAATTTTCTGGGAGCTACCCTAAGTGCTTTCAGTTAATTAACCCCCAGTCCTCACAGAAAGTCTGTGACAGGGAAGTGCATTGTTCCCATTTCACAGATGGGTAAACTGAGGGATAGAGAAATTAAATAACTTGCCCAAAAGTACCTAAAATACAGTGATGATGCCAGGATTTGAACCCCAGTGATCTGGCTATAGAAGAATGCTTTAACCTTTACACAGCCAGCCCTCCATATCTGTGAGTTCTGCATCCATGGAGTCAAGCAGAACTTGAAAAGTATCTGGGGGAAAAATGAATCTATGCTGAATATGCACAGACCATTTTTTCTTGTCATTATTCCCTGGACAATAGAGTATAATAACTATTTACATAGCATTTACATTGTGTTCGGTATTATAAGTAATCCAGACATGATTTAAAATATATGGGAAGGTATATATACATTATGTGCATTTTACATGAGAATTGAGCATCTGGATTTTGGCATCCCCAGGCAGTTCTGGAACCAGTTCCTTATAGATACTGAGGGATGACTGTACTGTCCTAGTCATAAAATGCAAAAACTACAAAATCACAGAATAATTTGTTCCAAGTAACAAACAAAATAAGGTTGTGATGTCTCAATTCATATCAGAAAATTTTCATGTCTTTTTTTTTTTTCACGTCTTTTTAAAAACAGGTTGACTGATCCATAAACTACCTAAAAGTAGGAGGGAGGCTTCCTGGCAATATTTCTGACCCAAGATTCATACTTCTCCCATGTAGTGTGAGTTCAAACTCTGAATACTAAACTTTCATATCAAATTCTGACTATAAAACTGAATATAGGGGTTGGAGATTTAGCTCAGTGTTAGGGCGCTTGCCTAACAAGTGCAAGGCCCTGAGTTCGATCCCCGGCACCAAAAATAAATAAATAAACTAATTAATTAATTAATTAATTAAAAGCTGGCTATAATGGAAATATAGGCTCTGAACTGAGGTATGTGACTTATTCTCAGTAAACCTATTCATGCATTCCTTTCATTCACTGAATATCCACCAAGTGCCGACTGTGTACCACAATCTTTGCTAGGTTCTTGGGATACACCAGCAACAGACCAGTAAACACCCCAGCTCTCAGAGCTTACACACTAGAGTCAGAAAAAAAATATTAAATAAGTAAATATGTGAAGCGATATAAGGTAAAGAGTTCTGGGGGGAAAAAACAGAGCGGACCATGGCTGTCTGAGGAGCTATTATTTGCACATGACTTGAGGAAGGCGAGAGATAGAAGCCTCAGAAGAAGCTCTGCCAAGACCATATAAACAGGAACCCATAAAGCTTGCCTGGCTGTCTGCACTCTGGCAAGGAGACCACGTCGTAAGGAGATGGACCAGACAGAGGTAGGAAGGGAATAACTGGGGGCCAAATCACGGAGGTCACTCGGAGGACTTCAGCTTTTACTCTGAGGAAAACTTTCTCTAAAGTATCCCTCCTCCCTCTTGTACTTTCTAATCATTCTTTGTGGCAAAGAGCCTGCACCTGAGCAAAGGGCAGAATGAAGACACTAGTCAGTGTTGCTGTCAAAGTACAAAGATGGTGGTGGCTCAAGATGATCAGGGATGGTGGTGAGAAGTGTTGTATTATAGACGCATCTTAAATACAGAACCAACACGATTTCCTGGTGGATCTTACACAGGTGTGCAAGAGAGGCCAGTTAAGGATCAGTCTAAGGTTTGGGGCCAAAGACGGAGTTCTGACAGCTCCCAAGGGAATGAATGGCGACAGGACAGCGGGACAGAGAGAACAATGAGGGGTTCCACTTTGGACACATTCAGTTTGAGAGGTCCTAGAAATGCCAGGAGAAGTCCTGAGCTCTGTTTGTGATAAATTTGTGAGCCGAAGAGAGATGAGCATTACAGATAAACCCTTGAGAAGAGCCTCAGCTTCTTCATTTGCAAAAAGGTATTATTATCTATACCTGCTTCATTTGCAATTTAAATTTGCTAACACATATAAAGCACTTGCGACAGCTGGTCACACGTTAGGAATGCAGTTTATGTTACCTGCGCAGTAATCATAGTACAAGTTAGAGAAAAAACCACTTTCATTGTTCATGTTCCTTAGATAGCACACTTTTAATTTTAAACACTGTATAATGAAAAAGCTCACTAAAACTATACTGTGTGCATTTGATGAAGATTTAGAAAACACTGCACTACCAAGAATATGTACTTGACATCAGCCCGCCTCTGAGTTCCAATTGTCATGAGATGACTCAGAATGGAAAGAGACACACAGAGAGAAATATCTTTTACCCATCATTGGAGAACAAAGTAGAGTCTGCTTTGACATCAAAACAGATTGTATTAGAAACCTCTTGCCAGAGATACACTTACCCAACTCCAGCCTCCTCGGTATATAAAAGGCATAACAAAAGCAACGCAGGTGAGCACAGATGTGGTGACCATGAGCATCCGATGCAGCTGCAAAGTGAGATGACAGAGTGAGAGGGTGGCTAACTACAGAAAAGAAAGTTCTGGTGTCACACGGGGAAAGGTCACGGGGTGGGCGTCACGGAGGTCTGCCTTCAGCTGACATCTAATCACCTTTTACTGCCAGCAAAAATAAAATTTTAAAATACATTAAATGTTAAAGAATAGCCTAAGCTTCCATCCCCGACACTCAAAAATGGTCACTAAGACTTCACCCACATGAAGCAGCACGAATGGCCATTCTACACATGAAGCTCACTGACTTGCCAAGTCCTTCCTTCCTTTCCTTCCAAACATATTTATGAAGGTTCATCCCAAAGTTCTGTGCTACGACAGGTTCAATGAGACAGAAAGGAAGCAAGGAAACAGAAAATACTGTCTCTTGAGGAGCATGGGATATAACTGAGTAAATAAGTGAAAAACATAAGCAACATATAATTCACTGCACAAATCAAGAAAAATGTTAAGGGCGAAAATAGGCACTGTTACTTGATTATGCCTTGCATAACTGGTACAAGCCAAAATTATTCAGGCCAAGTAGGATATACAGCCACCCAGTATGTCTACATCACCACACATGCATATACGTGTGCACACGTGTGTGTGCACGCACAATGCTTTTACAGACAGTGGAGGATTTGAATTATGAGGAAACATCTGAGCTGTGATCAAAAAATATAGTGGATTTTTTTTAATATATTACAATAAAAGATACATTGCCATTAATCCCCTCAAAATACTCCCCCCGTCTTCAAACACATTTATCTCATCTTTCTTGCCACTTTCTGCCTCAATTCTGGAAGTCTTCTTTTATGAGTTTTTTAACAAAGTGTGATCAAAAAAAAAAAAAAAAAATCAGTGGATGTTGCCACCTAGTGCCATCCAATGAAAAGGCAGGTTTACAAAAACATTATGGTGTCTCTTCATTCGCCTTATCAGTGTATCTGGCACGAAGCAACTTCTGGCTCTTCCACAAATTCAAAATGACCATGAACGGTAAAGGTCTTGAATCGATTCGGGACATTGCTGCTGCTACAACACAACTAAAGATACTCAGAGAAGAGGGCTTTCAGAACCGCTTCAGAAAGCGGCAAGAATGGCAGGATAAGTGTGCTGGAGTCAGCAGGTGAGAGACTAATGGCAATGTGTCTTTTACTATAATAAACTGTTCTGAATAAAAACTTTCATTTGTTGTGTTTTTTTGATCATACTTCATAGAGTCATCCAGAGGAACAGACTGGAGGAGAGAGACGGAACAAGCGAGTGCAAGTGGGGAAAAGCACACCCACGAAGGCAGAGGCAGTAATGAACAAGCCTGGCATACGGCACTAGGGAGAACAAGTGAAACAGCCCAGCCAGCCAACAGTGAGAAGGGAAACCTTAGATACTACAAATTTATATGAATGTGAAGTGTGAAGAACATGCTAGAATAAAGTCTAGATTGTTCCACTGGCAATATTTTTCCTACAAGCAGGTACGTCCATTGTAACTCAACACTCATTGGTCTCCCGCTGTGTGGGCAAGTACTGACAGGCCACAACCCCTGAGAGGCAAAGTTGTCTTTCTTTATCGTTATTTATGGCTCTTGTTTATGTCTCCATTAGAAAATTGTCTCCTAATCCCATAGGAAGGGTCAACGCAAAGAAGAACATTTCTGGTTTCTCTTCCCCCAACTCGGGAGACAGACGAACCTGACTGCCAAGATAGGGACAGCCCCATGCACTGCCCACCAACCAGACGACCGGGCCCTGCTCTGACAGGCGGGCAGCACTACTTTCTCTCTTCTGTACTCCAGGCCTCCTTGACTCATCTTTACTCAGAGCGGTGGCGCGTGCTCTTCCAACGTGTCCACCCACAAACAGAGGTCTAAGGGTCATTCGGACGCCAATGGCTGTGTCACAAAGAGATACGCAGGGCCTGACATATTTTCCAGTCTAGCTTGCCTCTCCATCAAGTACCTTACGTCTGCTCTCAGTTCATTAGGAAACCGAAAGAGAGGGGAAGATCTAAAAGCTATAACAACCATACAGAAAAAAAAAAAAAACCCACATAGTTCATGTTGCAATGGTCAGTAATATGAAAACTGCATTAAGTTTGTTTGTTTGTTATTTCTCATTACCTACCTGAAACCAAAGTGCTCCTCCAAAGAAGAAAGCTGTTGACCAGACAGGTCTGAAGAACCGGGCAATCAGCACACCTACACTAACAGTCGTCATCCAGGCCACAAACATCAAGGCACCTACAGATGAGAAAAATGCAGCGGCTGACATCACAGTCCAGCGAGGCTGTTTCTTAAATGATGAGGCCAATGCTCAGAAAATAAAAACAGCTAGCAAAATGCATTTAGCATATGTAAGTATGACCTAAAAAAAATCCTATGCATCATAGGTTTTATCACCATCACTACTTCAAACAGCCAATGCTTCCATCGCCCCTGTTACATGGCAAGTGCTCCAGGTACTGTTAAACAGATTGAGCTTTACGACAAGCCCAGAAGTATCTACAATTATTATTCCACTTTTGCTGGGTGGGGAAACTAAGGCAAATTAAACAGCTTGCAAGTTTACAAAGTCAGTATTAAAACACAATCTGGCTTCAAAAACCGTACCAACAGAGTAAAAAGACAATCTACAGAATGGCAAAAAATTTCACCAGCTATTCCTTGGACCGAGGACTCATATGTAGAATATGTAAAGAACTCAAAAAAATTAGACACCCCCCAATTTAAAGACCCAATTTAAAAATGGGCTACTGAAATGAACAGATACTTCTCAGAAAAGAAATACAACTGGCCAATAAATACATGAGAAAATGCCCAGTACTTCTGGCCATTGGAGAAATGCAAATTAAAACAACACTGAGATTCCACCTTACTCCAGAAACAATGGCCATCATCAAGAAATCAAATAATAATAAGTGCTGGTGAGGGTGTGGAGGAAAAGGAATCCTTCTACATTGTTAGCAGGAATGTAAACTAGTATAGCCACTGTGGAAATCATTATGGAGATTGCTCAAGAAACTAAAACTAGAAAGTCCATTTGACCCAGCTATTCCCCTTCTAAGTATCTTCCTGAAAGAGTTAAAGACATCATCATACAATGACACATGTGTACCCATGTTTCTAGCAGTACACCTCATAATAGCTAAATATTGGAAATAGCCTAAATGCCCATCAACAGATGAATGGATTAAAAAATGTAGTATTTATACATAATGGAGTACTACTCTTCCATAAAAAGGATAAATTTGAATCATTTGTAGGAAAATGGATACATCTTAAGACCATAATGTTAAGTGAAATAAATCAGACACACAAGCCCAAACATCACATGGTTTCTCTTCTATGAGAAACCCAAAGGTAAATAAAGAGAAAAACAGAAGACAGATAATAGGAAATAGGGAGACAGATCTTTTTCAAGTGGAAAGAGGGCCAATAGATAGAGGGAGGGAAGAGGGAAAGGAGAAGAAAAACGAATTGAGGTGTGTTATGTACATGTACCAACTCCTCACAAGGAATGTAATCATTACATAATGCAAATATGTACTAATAAAAATTAAATTTTTGAAAAAAGAAAGAAACTGTGCTCTTAACCATCACACTAATATAACTTGTCTGCAGTCATTTCAGAATCTTCCCACGTCTCACTCCAAAAAAACAATGAAAAACAAATAGAACAAATAAATTCCAAACCCAATTACTGCCCAACTGGAGGCACAACAAATTAACAACAATAGAATCAAATTACCAACAATTATGTAATTTTCAAGCCTAACTATGGTGATAGTGATGGCCATTCTACCATAATGGATAACTCCGGAGAACAGAAAAGCAATATACCAAATAAAAAAAGCTTGCCAAAATACAAATGTCCTCTAAGAGTGTAGTATGTGCTACAATACTTTCCTATTTTTAAATCCTATCTTTTCAACAAGAAGCCAAGACTACTTTTCAGAAGGAATCAATTTTCACTGAGAGAACGGAGCACAGGAGAGGGGTTTCTCAGCCGCCCTCCTCCAATACGGCGCCATCCCTCGTTTAAGCAGATGATACCTAAGCATTGCATTGAGCGCTTTTTTTTTTTTTTTTTGCACTGAGTACTTTGTACACCTTCACATCCTTGTAGGGTGATCAGTTCTTCATCAATAAAACCATATTTTGAAACTGCACTGCTCTTATATAATAAAACCACAGACCATTCTACTACTAATAGTTATTTTAATAAATGGCAACAACTAAGCTCTCCTCAAATTAATGAACCCAGTGATACTCAATCCTGGCTGCAATCAGAAACAACTAAGATACTTTTTTAAAGTTACTGACATCTTCAAACCTCTACTGGTGATTTTCATGCACAGCCAGCATTAAAAACCACTGAAGTAGCCCGACTTCCCATTTTTAATAAGAATGAGAAAAAAATTAGATGATCTACCTACAAACGGTAATGTTGAAACATAAAAGACTGATAAAAATTTGCAAAATTATGCCTGCACCACTCCTAATCCAGCCAGAACTGAGTCACCATGTGAGTTTATTCCACCATGTAGTAATATACTACACATGTGACTGACCATGAACCTTCAGGAGGGGCGGAGAACGGGAGCCTCCTACGTCCTTCGGGGAGTCTGTCACATCATGTTTCTCACGTGTAATCAAAGGTTGCTGAGAGTGCTTATAAACTCGACCTGAAATCAAAAAAAAAAAAAAATTAAGATGATAGAAAAGAATTACTTCCTTAGGAGAGAAAAACTTGAGAGCTGGGCATAAGATGGAAGGAAAGTTTCTTATGATAATAAAAATTAACTAAGTATCCACAGAGCTGTCATGCATAAGCAAAAGTAACATAAAGACATATGCCAGGGCACATTCCTGACAAACTTGAAGAAATAATTTAACCAACCAAGAGGTGAGTCAAAGTAAGAATGATGACATGGAGAACTTACACTAAACAAACTAGTGGCAAGAAATGGGCGAAACAATACGTCAAAATAATTACTAATAAAGTCACAAATTGTTGAAAATGTTAGATATAATTCTTTTTTTTTTTGAGTCAGGGTCTCGCTATGTAGTTCAGACCAGCCTTGAACTCACTAGTAGCCCAGGGTGGCCTCGAACTCATGGTGATCCTCCTGCCTCAAATCGGATATAACTCTTGAAAGAGAATACATATTTTTCAAAAATGTACAAACTATTAACCATTAACTGCATCTAAAATCTAAAATCCTAGAACAAACTAACAGAAATTGGGCCTAGGACATGGTGGCACACCCTGGAATCCCAGCACTCATGAAGCTGAGGCAAGAGGATCACCAGGAGTTCAAGGCCAGCCTGGGCTGCATAGTGAGTTCAAGGCCAGTCTGGACTACATAGCAGATCCTGTGTAAAAAAAAAAAAAAAGATATTGGGCCTGGAAAAAGAGGGTGAGGAGAGAAAGAAAAACTATTCAATGAATATGGTATGTGATATATGGTTGATTCGTACTGAAAAAATCCCACATAATTGTGACATAAACAAACTGAAGTATTATTACTGTTTCTTGCTGTTTTTTGTTTTTTGTGTGTGTGCTGGGGATCGAACTCAGGGCCTTGTGCTTGCTAGGCAAGCACTCTAACCACTGAGCTAAATTCCCAGTCCCTATTGTTATTGTTATGTAAAAAATTAAACCTGACAATTTTCAGAATTATTCCATGAGGAGGGTGTTCATTCTAGGAATCCATCATACAAAAATAAGAATTTTTTAGCCAAAGATATATGTACAAGAATGCTTACAGCAACTTCTTTTATGCTGTCAGAAAGAAAATATAAATAAACTAAATGTCTATCATTAGGGGAATGAGTAGAGTAAATAAATTATGAAACACATTTTTAGAATACTACGTGAATGTAATTTAAAAATTTGATATGAGATAATCTGTAAATCTTTGTCCCAAATGATAAATATTAGCAATAGACTGTCTTAACAATTTCCAAAAGTAAATAATTACACAAGATATAGTTATTTAATTCTCCAAAAGGCAACAAAAGATAATGACTAAAAACTAGAGGAAAAAATCATCCACCTAGCTATTTATACTACTCTTTTGAATAACCTTTGGGTTAAATGGGAATTCAGAAGTCAAATCACAAGACGGAGATGTGTAACAATGAAGACACATACGTGAAAACACATGGATGCAACCAAGGTAAAGACAGAGTATTGAAGTAATCATTTTATTTGAGGTACATTTAAAACAGTAAACTAGAACGTAGGAAATCAGAAAGGCCAATAAAATCAATTTGGGTTTTTGCAAACTCTGACCACAGATGAAAGGAAATAACAAAAACAACATTAGAAACGAACAAGGTAACATAGCTGCTGATCTAAAAGATAGTCTTATAATTATTGTAAAATACTTCAAATCAGCCAAAAGAATCTCAATCTTACAACACATACAACTTCAAGTGAGCCAAAAATTTCAAACTCTAAATGAAACAGATGACTTTCTTGGAAAATACAAAAGTATAAAAATTGACCAAGAAATAATAGATCTGGAAATTAACAACAACAGAAATTTTTTTATAGTTAGTCAAATATTTCCACCTTACATTTAGAGCATAATATCTATCAGTCACACCATAACATCAGAAAATTTTGTAACATACAATCCAAAAATCACAGACCAAAACCACTTATAAATACAGACGTAAAAAGCTTAAATAAAAATATTAATGAATCAAAGTTGTCTTCTTAAAAGAATAAAAAATGACCAAGTAAAGTTTATCTCAGGAATATGAGGATCATTCACCATTCGGAAATCTATAAAAGTAATGATAAAATATCTCGATAGCTGCCCAGAAGACATTAGAGGAAAGTCAGCACTCAAGCACACTGTGCGCTTTTTTGTATTGCGCTTCATCCCCAGCCCCACCCCCACCCTTTTCTTCTTATTTGAAACAGGGTCTCATAAAGTTACTACATTGCCCAAGCTGGGCTCAAACTTCCAATCCTTCTGCCTCAGCCTCCCATGGTGCTGGGAACACAGGCATGAGCAGATAATGAACTTTTAACAAAGATGGGAATAGAGAAGAACACAACAGAGGATAAAGGATATCCACCAGAAAAACACGACACAAATGACAGGTAGTATTGACTATCAGAAACATGTACAACAAAATCAAGAACAACACTAAATGCCACCCACATCACCGCGGCCATTCTATATCATTCTGGGAAAAGCAGACAGTCAGTGAGGAAAGGAAAACAGAGGTTAACTGCACAGGCTATGGCATTTGTCTAGAAAATACAAGATAACCGACCGTAAAATGAGGTGGCTCAATTCAAAATAAGTAATCAAAAATTTGTAACTTTTCCATGAAACAAGACTAGTTTGTTTTTTTTAATTATACCTAAGAATAAATAAATTTTTTAGGCCATTTACACTAGTTTGTTTTTTTTAATTATACCCAAGAATAAAGAAATTTTAAAATATAGAAACCTTTATTTGAAGACAAAAAGGAAACCATAAAATTTCATGGAAAGACACATATGCAAGGATCTAAATAAATGCAATGTCCTAATGTGTTCCTGGATAAGAACTCATTATTGCCAAAAGTTATTATTCTCCCAAATTAATCTAAAATTTCATTGCAATTTCCATCCTGACCCCCAATAGATTTTTCATAAAATTTGACAAACCATTTTTGAAGTTCATCTAGGAGAGCAGATTTGCAACAGAGGCAAGAACTCTTGAAAGAGGGGAATCACATTCTGTCAAAATTCACAACCTGTTACAAAGCTATAGTAATTCCAACAAGAGCAGGAATAGACAAACAGATCAAAGGAGAACAGGCAAATTAGAAATAGTTTGATTTATTGGCAGAATTTTAGTGCATAATAAAGAAGCTTTTGAAGCAGTGGAGGAAAAAATGGATTATTCAAAAAATGATGTCAGGACACCAGGCTTGTTTTAACAAAGAGGTTCAAAGGTAAAGCAGAAATGAGAGGAGTTTTACATAACAACTTCCTAGAAGAGAAAGTGTCAAGAATTAAGAGCTAATAACTGTCAGGAGCTACAAAAATGAGAGAAAATGATAAAGAAAGCTATCAAAAAGTATAAGAAGCAAGTGCAAGGCCCTGAGTTCGATCCCCAGTACCAAAAAAAAAAAAAAAAATGACCAGAAAGACACTAAGGAAGTAAAAAATCCTGCACTGGTGGGGTGGTAGCGATAGAAAAGAAGAAATTATAATCCAACAAGCACAAGACGCAAGTTATTGGCGAGATGCTTTTATGCTCTGAATCACTGTCAAGCCAGGGACTAAACATGAATTTAACCTTCAGGAACTCGAAGTCCATTACAATCTGAGTTCCGCAGAGTGGCGCCAAGATAACCTTTCGGTTCTGTCCTTGGGGAGATTCACATCCTGCTTAGAACAAGGGTCCACAGTAGCACATGACTCACAGCATTCTTAAATTTTTTCAGTAACCCGTCACACGATAACAAAGTACGCTTCATTAATTATTTAAACAGTAGATTTAATTGTGAATTATTTATTTGCCCAAGCGAATTCCACCTTTTCATTTAAACACTCAGCATTTCACAACCGTTCTTCCCAAGACAGAACAATGTCAGCATTCCGAGGGAGACAGCACTTTTAAAAGGAATCTAGATGGATAGATCTTCACAAGCCTTTACAGAAACCAGGTACCTCCCAAATTTATATGGGTTACAAAGATTATACGATTGCTTTGAAAAATGGTTAAAATCTTATAAAGTCTCACTGCTTTTAAGCAGAGCTCCATTTATAAATGATCCACACACACAAAACTAAGTACTGGAAGAACCAGTGATTTACGCTGCAATTTTGTTTTCCAGTTCAAAGAAACTGCAAGATGAATTCCCTACGGCAACAATCTCCATTTCTGTTTCTTGAGGGGTCTTTCATTTTGTTTTAGTTGCTTTACATACTACCAGTTTAAAAGAAAAAAAAAAAGCACGTGCCACCACCAATATATGTGTATTTTTGTTTATAAACATATTCACATATTATTGTTTTAATATAGCATATACAATGTAAAATAAGATAGGAAATGTAAGTGGGATAAAATAAATATAAAAAGAAAGTTCTAGTATTATTCTCTTATGCCCTGACCTGCCTTCTGATGTGTGCACATTGGAAGGGACAGCTCTTTCCTAGGACAGGAAGTTACCAAACTCCAGCACACATAGTCAGCAGGGATGCTTAAGGTACAGATCTCAAGCACTGATAACAGAGTTTGGGCTGGTCTGAGATGAATCCAGGAATCTGCACTTTAGCAATCCTCCAGGGGGTTCTAAAGCAGGAGAAATACTCCCCCAAAGCAAGGCAGAGATCCTCCCTGCTGTGCCATCAACATAGCAACACCAGCCTGAAGTAAGACAGATGATCCTCCATCCTTTAAACATCACAGGATCATTCCTTTTCTCGGTTTTTCTTTAAAAATGTATTAGAACTATCACTTAAAACATTGTTTCTACCAGGGCTGGGGATTTAGCTCAGTGATTAGAGTGCTTGCCTTGCAAGCACGAGGCCCTGAGTTGGATCCTCGGCACCACAAAAAGAAAAAAAAGAAAAAAAAAAAAAAAACATTGTTTCTACCAGAAATATACAATGCTGAGCTATGAGGAATTGTTTTAGCATTGCCATACACTCCACAAGTACGAGCAATTTATTATACACAAAATTCTTCCACTTAAATGAGATTGCTTTTCTTTGGAACTATAAATTTTTTTAAGTGTAAAACTTTTAAAAGTATGCACACTGTTAAATCTTCTAGCAATTTAAGAAATCCATTTGAGTCAATAATCATACAGGGAGAGCCTATAACCCACTGGGCACCAAAGGAAGAAGTCAGGTACAATGGAAAGGCCACAGCTTGCGTCACTGGAGGCAATCTGGGCTTAATTCCTGTTTCTGCTACAGGTTCAATTTGGAACAATTTGCTCGGCCTTTCTAAATCTCATTTTCCTTATATCTAAAATGGGCCACATAATTCCTGTTTACAAGGCCTCTGAGAGAAATAAATGAATACGAACAATGTGCAATAAATGACAGAGATGATGATGACGATGATGATATGAGAACTGGAGCTTTAGCAGTGACTGTGTGAAACACCAACATTTGACCTTGTCCTCGTTAAAAATCAATTTCCTATATTTTCCAAGTCCTAACATATTGAATACATAGGTACCTGGGTCAGAGAGTTTGAGTCCAAGTTTTACCACTTACATGTTGGACACATCTAATGCTAGGTTTCTGTTAGGTTGCTCCACCCCAGATGCCCCAGACGGCCGTTGCTGGTTTTCAAAAGAAAACAACCCTCTTCCCGCCTAGAGTCCTCAATGAGGTCCGTCGGGCCAGCTTACCCAGGGGCGTTACCCACCACCCAATCACCCCGTGCAGAAAGGGCCAATCCTAAATGCACACTTTCAAGCCTCCAATGTCAGGAAAGGGGGGTCGGCTAAGGGATAAAAGGCCACTCTCACTGGAGTGAGGCGGGAGGAGCTGTAATACCTTAATAAAGCTTTCTCCCACGGCGAGTGTCGTCAGCCTTTTCCCTTCTCCCTCCCTCTGCATATACCTAACAGTTTCCTACTAGATAAAACAGAGAAAGGAATAGTACATATCTAGTTTGCTTTTTTTTATGAAAGTAAAAATGAATTTACATAAAATGCATAGCCACTGAGTGGTGCGCCATAAACACTGCGCAGATTTTACACATTATTATCACTTATCCAAGAAATTACTTTCAGGCCATATTTGCTTTTGCCAATGCAAATAAGATTATGTGATTTAACCAAAATAACTATACATGTTACCTACAAGTAAGCTACAAATGTTCCTAAATTTCCTTTAACATTTTATACTGTTTCAAAACCTTTTGAGATTCCACTTAGCCAAGAGTAGAGAATCGAAACCGCATGATAAAAATGCAAGACTTCTCCAAATTCCGCCTGCACCACACTTCCCGCTCTTCTTTCATGACTCCACCCATGACATGTCATCCTATGTGCCCACTTTCTCCCCATTTTCAAGGGTGGCTACATTCTAAAAGTTGTGGGATGATGGTTATCTCCAGAGAGCTGAGTTACTGAGTACTATACTGGTATTTCCTTCAGTTCCTCGGAGAATCATTAGCCAAGATCCTAAACAAAACCTATTCTTATTAATATGTGTGCAGTACCCACCAGGGTGGTCTTCTTAAGAATAAAGCAAGGGTTCTGACTCCTACAACTAAATTAGGCTTGCAAAGCATCAGTTTCGCTTAGAAAGATCCGGGACAGGAAACTGCAGGGCAGAATGAGGCACACCCAGCTGTCCAGGAGCCACTCACTTTACCTCCTCGAACCTCCTGGAGACAGCTAAGATCTAAGAAGATGAAATTCCTATTGGGCAGGTTTTCCCCCAAAAGCTAGGATTTCACGGCTGGGGATTTAGCTCAGTGGTAAAGTGCTTACCTAGCAAGGGTAAGTCCCTGAGTTTGATCTCCAGCACCAAAAAAGCCAGTATTTCTTGCAACAACCACAAAGGCACTATTTCTAGGATCCCTTCAAAGGATATATCCATGTCACTACACTCAGGAAAAGCCAAACATATGGCTTCTTTCAGGATACTTAACGTTCTTCTCATCCAAATGAATTTTAGCAAGTAGAGGCCATTCTTTTTTTTTTTTTTTTTTTTTTTGGTGCTAGGGAGAGAAGTCGGGGCCTTGTGCTTGCAAGGCAAGCACCCTAACTACTGAGCTAAATCCCCAGCCAGTAGAGGCCATTCTGATCAAAACAATGCTGCCTTGTCACCTAGTTGATACTTTATGTAATTTTCAAGAAACAAAGTTAGAAAGTTAACTAAAAGTCAAATTTTCAGACAAAATAGAAAAGGATTATAACTTTTTACCCACAAATGTGTACCTTAAAAATGAGTAATTGTAATAGTCTCTGCAAAATTGGGAAAAAGGGAAGGGGGAAAAAAAGAAAACGTTTTATCAGCATACTTACCATCAGAAGCTGCACCATCTGCTAGAAATATGTAGTAGCTTGTGTTTAGATCAAATCTATTGTTAATCCCAGAAAGAGTAACATTTCTTCTGAAAGAACACTGCAGAATACCATCCTCCAACCTCCAAGCCATATCTTCAAGAGGACCCTACAAACACACACAATGGGTCTTCTCAACATTTTTCAAAAATTTGCTAAAAATAAGACATGATCAAAATCCTGACCTATTCAATTTCCTTTCTCTATGGCTGTATGTGCATGTTTTGGTCTGCAGTATCATTGTTTTTCACTTCCTCTATAAAGAGCACAAGAATCATTGTCCCCCAATTTATTTGTCTTTATTCCACGTGGCAAAAATATTATTTTTACTAGGAGCCAGCGCCCTACACTTCCCAGGTTACAAACTTCAGCAGATGCACTAACTCCATCAAGGCCACTAGTATACAATCAACAGGGCTGGGGATGTGGCTCAGTGGTAGAGTGTTTGCCTAGCATTCACAGGGCCCCGGGTTCAAACCCCGGCACAGGGAAAAAAAAACTTAGTACACAATCAAAAATGCTGAAGAAACAATTACCCAGTAAAACCTTAGGGGCCAAAATGTAACATGCAACTGGGGAGACTTTCCAAGCCAAGTGAGAGACTCAACCCTGTGGGAAAGCTATGCACAGTTACGTCACTGAATGATGCCTGCTCAAGCAGACCTCATTTACTATGTCATTAAGTAATAGCTACCATTCCTTCAGCGCTCATTTGTTTGTCAATTGCCCTGTGAAAAAGACATTTCTCTACCAGAAATGGCCTACATCTGGCACAGATGACAACAAAGGGCACTTAAAACAACTGCCCAAAGGACCAGCGTCTACCATACATTTCCTCCTTCTTGCTAGCCAAGGAATCCTTCTGTCACCAACATTAGCTTCTTCTTACAAACATGTGCAAGCTTTGGGGATGGGGCCGATGCTCTGACCTTGCTAACAAACCATAAGATTTTTTTTTTATAAGATGCAACAAGGATTTAAGTGGCACAAGCAAGACTTCCTCTTTTAGTACAAAAGAAACTTGTCTTGTGCTCTGTAAAGTGTAGAAAAATTGCTGTTGTGGCTTGTGTCTGGATGTCCCCCCAAAGCTTCATGCAGTCATAGGTGGGGCTTTTCGGAGGTGGTGTATCTAGAGTGTGTGATCACTAAATGTAGCGTAGTTCTGCTGGGATCAAGGATGTGATACTAGGATTAAGGGCAGGTCGCTTGGATAAAATATAAGGGACAGAAAGAGGTTTGTCAGTCCCTTGTTTGCTTGTTACCTTCTGCCTACCATGAACTGTCTCTCCTCTGTGATGCACCTCTGCCATGCCGCCCTGCCTCGGAGCTGGTGATTATGGCCTGAAACCTCTACAAACCGTAGCTACATAAACCTTCCTCCTTTAACTTTGAGTGTCCGGTATTTTGTCTCAGTAACCAGCAAAGTAACAAAGACAGTTACGCAGATCAGAATCCTGCTGCCCGTCCCCTGCCCAGACCAGGCTTCTTACTGAGGGTGCTGAAGGCTCTTGCTCAGCTGTGCCCCTGACAGCCGCATAGCAGATGATAACCACAGAGCAGGACGGTGGACCAGCCAGGAGGAGAGTTCCGGACATTCACACTCACCCTGGAGTCCATCACGGGGTGACTTCGTCCTGCCAAATGGGAAGTCTGTATACGCACAGTCTGATCTTCACGGATACACATGTAAGCATCATCATCACCCTGAAAAACAAGTGCAAATCTGAAAACTTTAAAGGAATTCCAGCTTTAAAAAGAACCCTAATCAAATATTATTTCACTTTGTTAACAATTTACTAACTGAAATGATATTATGAATTCTAGAGAAACAGCTGCCAAATTTTTTAGTGAAAAATAACTTGTTAGAATATAAGGCTAAAATTTCAGCATAAAATAATGGAACACAAAAATTACATATACATATGTACATATATGTATTCTTATATACATGTCACTTATTGTAGTGTATATATACACACGTGTGTGTGTGTGTGTATCTCATAGTTAGGTGTGTAGCTCAGTGGTACAGTGCTTGCCTAGTATATTCAAGGCTCTAGGTTCAATCCCCAGTACTGAAAAAAAAAGATATGTAATGTTTATAGTCCATAAATCCACCACCAACTAATGCCACTATCAATGCTTTTGTATATATCCTTCTAAACTTATTTGTACTTATACCTATTTTTTCCTTCCAAATGGGAAAATAGTTTTGTTACCTTGGTTTCACTTCACTTGCCATGAACATTGTTTCATATGCTCACTTCAGAATAAGTATCTATGTGCTATGTATGTTAATGACAGTGCACTGTGTTTTATATTTTTAGTAACTTTTAGGATGGACGACACTATAATCAAATATTGCTCTGTACTGTACACACTCAATAGATTTAGTGTTACATAATTGAGACAAAAATATCTGAGGTCAAAGAGGTTTTTGTCAGTATAATCTCTATCTATCCTTTAGTCTCCAATATTCTGTTTTTTGAAGGGGGTGTTGCTGGGGATCGAACTCAGAGCCTTACACTCGCTAGGCAAGTGCTCTACCACTGAGCTAAGTCTCCAACCCCTAGTCTCCAATATTCTTTAACTCTGAAAGTTGGATCTTACTCTGCTTTGTGTTTTTTGGAATACTAGGGATTGAACCTAAAGCCTTCAAAGTGAACTACACCCACAACCTTTTTTTTTTTTTTTTTTTTTTTTTTTTTGAGACAGGATCTCACTAAGTAACTAAGTTGCCCAGACTGGGTTCAAACTTGCTATCCTCCTGTTTCAGCGTCCCAGAGTGCTGGAAGTATAGGTATGTGCCACCATGCCCAATTTGAAAACTAGATCTTATTCTTTTTTTTTTTTTTGGCAGGGCAGGGGGCCTCTTTTGTTTTGTTTTGTTTTTTGAGATGGGATCTCACTATGTAGTTCAGGCTGGTCTTGAACTCACTATGCAGTCCAGGCTGGCCTCAAACTCCATGTGATCCTCCTGCCTCAACCTCCCAATGCTGGGATTACAGCCGTGCACCAGTGATCTTTTCTTTAAAATAGCTATCAGAGGCAGGCACTAACTTCAAAGTTCACTTAAGTGATGGCACAAACAAATAATCTTCATTTTAATTTATTGTATATAGTCCAAAAGCTAACTAACACAATCTTTTATGTGCTTTAGTCACCAGTTTTTTGTTTGTTTGTTTTTGTTTTTGTTTTTTGAGATAAGGTGTCACTCTGTAATTTAGGCTGGCCTTGGACTCACTATGTAGCCCAGGCCTGCCTCAAACTCACAGCCATCCTCCTGCCTCAGCCTCCCGAGTGTTGGGATTACAGGCATGCACCATCACGTCCGGCTTTCTGTTTGTTTTTTACGAGGTCTCAATCTATCACCCAGGCTGACCCCAAACTCCTGGGCTCAGGCAATTCTCCTGCTTCATCCTCCTGAGTAGGAGTGCACCACCTCAACTAGCTCTAGTCACTAACTTCTTAAACAAGATCCAAGACTATCCAACAGTAATAAATTTTGCTCCAAATTCTAACCTGAAACTCTACATATTTCTCTACTGTCAGACTCAAATGTTCTACTTTTAAAAACTCTCCAGGACATAATCATAGCAAAACAATTATTCACTGTTACACAATTTAAGGTCAAATCAGAATTAGCACAGCTCAACATTAGAAATTTGGTACAGGCATGATTTAGACCAGGAGGCAACAAATTATGGCCTGCAGACCAAATTCAACCTGAAGCTTGTGCTTATACAGCTCATGGACTGAAAATGGTTTCTACAAACCTAAATGACTTAAAAATTAAAAGACTATTTGTGACAAATGAAGATAAATTCAAACTCAATGTCCATAACTGTTTTACTAGAACACAGCCACATATCTGTCCATTTCTGTATCACTATGGGCTGTTTTCTCACTCCACCACAGAGCTGAGTAGTTGGGACAGAAACCATATGGCCCACCAACTCCAACATGGGACACCCAGCTGGAGCCCACTGAAGACTGCTCGCTTGCTGGGGGAGGGGGCATCCCCAGCCCTTTGGGGGTCACAAAAGTGATCTATGCTCTGAGTGTATGGTGAGAGGTGCCGAGTCTCAGCATACACTCAGTAGGAAAAGGAGAAACTAACAATGTGTATGCTTGATAGACTATACTATTTAGCAAAATATCTCAGATAAGGAGGATACATGTACTTTGAAATTCAACTAAAATTCAGAGATTAGCCAGCCACTGTTAGCAAAAATATAGAAAATTAAGCTTTTCGTGTATATTTGTGAAAAGGTCTAATACCAAAACAGCTGCTATCATAAATTTACAAGCCAATTTTGAGGGTTGTTTTGTCTCAAAACAGAGTCTTGCCATATAGTTCAGGCCAGCCTTGAACTTGCTATGTAGCCCAGGTTGACCTCAAACTCACAATCCTCCTGCCTCAGCCTCGTCAGTGCTGGGATTATAGATGTATGCCATCAGACCAACTATAAGCCGAGTTTTTAAAAGGTATAATTTAGGTTATCTAATCTGTATTCATAACATCAGATACCTTCACTATTTAAATCTATATTATCTACTCAAAAAATACAGTAGGTCATAAAAATTCCCTAAAAAATTTAAAGATAACAACCCAAAATAGAAATAGCCACTTTAAAATATATCTTGAAGATGATTCATTTCCACCAATTTAGGCACAGGTGTACAGATGATTTTAATCATTAAGCAGGATCACTGTGTAAATCAACTGCACCTGCATAATTATGTCTTTTTTGTAAACATTTTTGATGAGTCCTACACTAGACGTAGATAAGATTTCTAAGTAAGATAAACATTTCTTGAATTACAGATAAATGCTTTTGTGTCACCTATATGTATAATTTGGGACAGAAATAACTGGCCTGTCAACTATCTATCCCCACACTCGGCACAATAACGATGCCCTTTCTTCTTGCTTGCAGACTTTATGGGACCAGTAAAAAGAAATGTGCCAGTATATTACGGCATGAATGTGGGCTACAAAGTGACTGGGATAAGTTTTGGGTTTTTTCCTTCCAACTGACTCAAGTATACATCTAAATGAGTCCTGCGCTTCAGAGATGAACCCTAATGAAGTTATATGTTTATTCAACAAGGCCTCTTAATTCCTTCTGGACTCATTTTCAGAATTTCCTTTATAGCCAGTCCTACCATACTTGCCCAAGAATTACACCCACCTCTTGTTATAGTGTGATTTTTTTACACACCCTTATGATTCATCTTATGCACCAAACCCGATTCATTTTGCCAGTGCTGAGACTATCCAAAAGAATAGGCAACAGGTCTGACTGCAATTACGAGGGCAAGTAGAGAAAATATCTTGAACAACTACAACATTGTTTTCCATAAAAATGTAAAAACTGTCCAGAAAAGCAAATTTGAAGGGGGAAAGATTCAGAATTTCTTATTTTTTAAGTCTATGACATAACTTGTATCCCTTAGATGGAAAGTATATCGTTTGCTTCCTGAAAGAAGATAGCAAGTGCATTCCAGAGCTATTCAGTAGGTTGAGTCATACACATATCACCTTCCAAAAGGAGTTCCATCTGGCTTCCAATGCTACTTGTGACAGAGCACCACGGCAAATGTGATTAGAGTGTACTTTTAGAGAAAGCTTTAGCTGTGGGAGTCATCTCAGAGTCCCTTGTCTGTTTTTGAAATATAATCACCTAAAGAAGTGGTGATTCCGTTTAAATTCTGATAGGAAAAAAAAAAAAAACTCTCAAAAGACTTTCTGCCTTTGCTAACATGGAAACAAAGAACTTTCCCCATTGGTGGCCACCCGCCCACCACACACACACACTCCCAACTCCGCTTGCACAGGACTTAAAACTTGTCCTGGCCACAAGACTCTTCTTCCTTCTCCCCGGGAAAGCAGGATGCCCAGGCGGGCACTGCCCTTCCCACCACGGCACGAGGCTGCCCCTCCAGAACCAGGTAACCCACCCCGCAGCACGCAGGGAGAGGGGGAATCTGCTGAAGCCAGGCCCACCTGCCACAGCCCAGACAGTGCAGCCCGCTGGGGATGACTGTGCGCCACCTGCACACGCAGGTGTAATTCTCGGGGAGGGAAATGCACTGATGACTACAACAACACAGCCACCAAGAGCACACACTTCAGCTCTGCCACTTGTGTAAACAACCACAGTTTGAAAAGCATCACAGTCAACATGCCACCTCATGTGAGCAAATTTAACTGCGTCGCCTGCTTTATCAAACAAAGACAGACACAAAGTGGCAAATCTACTGGAAATAAGATGATCTTCCCACCCTCCTTAGGGCAGCCTGTTCTTAGAGGTATGTAACTACCTGACTGGTAAAATTAAAATTGTGAAACACAGCCATTTAACTTTGAATCTGTTCTAAATGTAGTTTCTCTTTTCCCAGTCCATCATTATGTATGATAGTTTGACTCTGGGAGAAACAGCTAATCTACTATTGATTGGTGCTCACTTCACTGCTCACTGCTTCTCCTTTGATTACTCTGTAGGTAAGTGAGGGGTACAAACCATCCATCGGTCATGAGAAAATGCGAAGGATAAATAACCTTCGCCGGGACCACTCATTTCCACCACCACGGACTGGTCATCTCTCATGAAGGACAAGAAAATGCAGGCATGCTCCCTCTCTGGGTCACAGTTCAGAGGACTCCTGATGCAGAATTTCTTGTTCCCACAGCCTGAGGCACTGAACTAGAAAAAGGACAGGGAGGAAAAAACCTTAATTATCCAACCAGCAGTTCACTGCCAAGCATAGAAGAGCCACTACCGTTAATGATGGGTTTTAACGAGAAAACCTTTTCATCATAAGGATTTAAAAAAAAGAGAACAGAAGATACACTCCAAAGTAGAAGTGATTGGAGCAGGAGTTAGGTTGTGAACTTTTGAACTTAATTAATTTTAATTAAAATTTAGAAAATTTTATCCTACTTGGCCTACAGTGATACAGGAGCATTAAAGTCCCTTTAATATACAAAGCATTTCACACTGAGCCTACTCCAGAATGTATTTGGTGCAAAGTTTCTGGCAAATTCCAAGAAACTTCTTAGGGAATATGTGCACGTTCACAATCTTGCCTGATACGTAGTCCCTAGTTTTTGAAGACAGGATTTTTCAAAAGCAGACAAACCCTTGGCAAGATTTTATATTTAGATCCTGGACTCTGCTTTTAAAATTCAGCTTCAAGTTTGACACTAATACAGTAACATAAGAAAAAAAGTTACCCTGATGTAAATCACCATTCCAAACAGTAATAATAATTTAGTGAGGGGAGGAACAGACGAGGAGCTTCTTGTTATGTGTAGAAAAGGAAGAGCCTCAAAAACACATCAACTCTACAACCTGGCAGAGCAAGCAAGGAGACTGTGTCGAAACAAGCCACAAAAGTACATTTTGGAAGAGAGCTAAATGTTAACTTTACAGAACTAGATTTAGTGAGAAGGCAATGACTAATCATAGCAGGGTGAGAACAAGCCACTAGGAACTAGGAACATAACTTTTTTCTCTGCTCTCCCCTTTACTCCATGACAAAGAACTTACTCTACAGGGCTCCTTTACCTTCAAATATCCAAGAGGGAAACTGAACAAAATAGACCCTAAGGTCTCTTCTAGTCTAAACAGTTTCTTCAATCCTATGATTACAAACAAAACTCCCTAGCATCAGAATTATAAACTTGGCACAGAGATGCAGTAAAAGCTTCAACAAGAACTAACACCTTTTATTGACTACACAGAAGGACAGAAACATTGTCAACAGATTCCTACTAGGAAGCTAATGTACAAACTCTTTATTCCTCTAAAGCAAATGTTAAGTAAAAAGCATTAAGACCAAAGGGGGACCTAGTACAAATAAGAGATATAATTGTATAGTCAACAAAAGTGCAAAATTCCTAATACTGTAACCAAAATAATGTCCATATACATATTTTAAAATGTAGACAAGAAGGAGAGTGAAGTAAAACTAGTGTTACATAAGAGTAAAGTGCTTTCCTTGGTCTACATGAGAACAACAACAAAACAACAAAAAAGGAGAGAAAAAGAAAAGGAACTAATGTTTACTTAATATGAAGAGCAAGGCACAGTTACAAAACATATACATTATTTTAATTCTCACAGTGATACTAAAAGCAAGATATTATTGTTTCTCATAAGTGAAGAAATTGAGATTTCTCCGAAGACCCACAGGAAGTAGACAAGTCAGTATTCAGGCCCAAGTGGGTTCTTTAAAGTGTAACCACCTACCTCAAGACACTGTCATTAAAGCCGCTTCTTCATTGAACATCTAATTTATCAGAATTTCCTTTAGTAAAACACCTCTTCCTAAATTTCCTAATATACACTACTCTTTCTAAGATGTTTTTCAATCATAATTTTTTTAAGCAGAGTGCCAAAATGGAATCTAGTTGAAGAGTTTGCCAGAGATTTTCTGTCCTTCAATGTACAGAACTCCCCACTAGTCTTTGACCTTCAAGAAATAAGATCTAAAAGTTATACCACCTCTTCAAGAATCTCTTCCAAATCTTGTCTCAGTTTAGTGTACTCTCCCTTTCCATGTTTGATACTTGACCAAGGAGGAAGGAGAAAGAAGGAAGGGAGGAAGAGGGGGCTTCTTCAAATATATTTCCAAATGAACATATACCCACTGCTCGCGTAGACTACATGTGAGTATCATAACCACATCTCGCCTTTCTTTTATTCTAATCTATAAAGTATAATGGTGCAATGAAGACCTCCTTCAGATTCCTAACGGCCTCAACCCAGTACAGCTACTACTTTAAAACACACTTTACCAAGCATAGAACGACAATTTCCAAGAAAGCTCTTATTTTAGATTGCACTTGGTGAAGCCATAAAAATGTGACTTACTGGTTTGGTTAAATGGGAGACTGGAGGTGATGTTGTTGGTGGAGCCGTCGTAGCTTTAGGCGTTGTAAAAGGAAGTGCGTTTGGTTGTGAAATTATCTGACTAGGAATCTTCACCCAGTAGATTTTATACTTCTCAACAACTGTGGCTCTGAAACATAGTCATAGTGAGATTAGACAAAACCCTAATTGTGGCCTATTGTAATCAAATCAAAGTGTTAAAGGAAAAGAGGTGGGAGGGGTGAGTTAGCAACACGAAACTTCTCTGAAGCCAATCTCTCATAACTGTCTTCTACCTTATCATCATATGAACTTTTCTTATGCCCTTTCGTCCTTCTCTTCTCTGGCCTTTCTCTTCTTTGGAACTATTAACAGCAGCCACGAATGTCAGAACCAGAGACTAAACTGTACAGATTTCTCCTCCTTGCCAAATAAGGAATGTACTACTACTCATCTCATGAATACTAGTCACGTTCTCCCAAAGGGAATGTGTGACAAGCAACGACAGCAAGTAGCCAAAAAAGAGGGTGTGTGAGTAACTGTCGGCTCTCATGGGTCACAGTCCCTTTTTCACACTCCGCCTAACACACAGGTACAAAACCTTTGCTTGTCCTGGGCCCCTGTGTACAAAGTTAAACAGAAGACAGAAACAGGTCAGGATAGCAGTATTTCCCTTGCAATGTATGTCCGTAGCTGGGTGTGGAAGCACATGCCTGTAATCCCAGCACTCGGGAGATTGAGGCAGGCAGATCGCTGAGAGTTCGAGGCCAGTTTGAGCTACATAGTCAGTTCAAATCTGGCCTGAACTACGTTGCAAGACTTTGTCTCAAAAAAAATAAATAAATAAATAAAATATATATATATTTTTTTATTTATATATATTATATACATAATATATATATTATATTTATATATTTTATATATATATATATATATATATACCACTTGGGAGTCATTCCATGGCTTCATCACATTCCATTTCTCCTTGCACAGAGGAAAAAGAAAGAAGTACTATTTTAATTCTTCTGAGTTTCAAACACTTACAAACAAGCAGGTTATTTTTCTAACAATCTAACCTGCAAATTAAAACAATGCAAAAAAGTCATCCAAATTTCAGAACTATTTTATTCATATTCATCTTTTGGGGGCGGGTCCTGAGGATCGAACTCAGGGCCCTGTGCTTGCTAGGCAAGCGCTCTACCATTTGAGCTAAATCCCCAACCCAACCAAGAGTATATTCTCATACTAAAAGTAGCCACTATTTTAAAGTGTCACTCCATCCACCATACCGACTCAAGTATTAACTGATTATTTTATGAGATTTAGGGTAACATAATACTTCTATTAAGTTCCTATTCGGTACCAAGTACTGGACTAGGTGCTGGCTATGTCCACAGTACAACAAGAAAACAAAAATACATAGCAAACTCTTACATTAGTTAGCTGGTGTCATCACTATGCCAAAAGACTCCTACAAAGATTAAAGCCCAGTAGCACAGAAGGTGCCACAAACCATTACGGCTGCAATTATATTAGTGACAGAGATGCAAACCCCTCTACTCACAGGAACCGTATGTGATTTGGGGCACTGCTTGGAGCCTTCCAATAAACTTTAATATCTGCTTTTTTGGATGAACTTGTGTGACTCACAGCTGATCCCTGAAATAAAATGGAAAAGAACTACCATTCATTCAATCAACAGCTCAGCAAAGCTGGACCTGCTATCATTTTGCAAAGTAAGACAAGATCGAGCGGCCACGTATTCTGACAAAGACTATTTCATCTAGTGCAAGAATTCAGATACCCAATAAATACATGGTGTAAGATTCATTATATGGTTATTGAGAGTTGGTTCAAATGCCTGTGTTCTGATAAAGGTCTAACGTTCCCAGTGTGCACCTGTTTTTCCAAGGTCTGGCTAACCTTGCAGGAACAGTTTTACTATCAACAAAGAATTTACTTTGATATGCACTCTGGCTGCATCCTGGGTCCTAGCCAGACCAGGGTGAATGCCTGAGATATAGTCGTGCACGCCCATTTCCTGGAGGGGGGTAGTCCTTTGTCAGAGCATAGGTAACTACGGGTGCAGCACCCAGGTGCGCTCTCTCTCTCTCTCTCTTCTCTCCCTGTCTCGCGCCTGCCAAGGTTGCTGATGATTTCTTTTGCTCGCATAGCTGATGATACTTTTCCTGTGTGCGCAGGTGGGGCTGCTGGTCCCCTTTGTTACACCCCCACAATGGCTGCTGATTTCTTCTTTCGTGCCCTTGAGGCTGCTGGATGTCTCTGTGCCCTGATGGGGACTGCTGTTTTCTTCCTGGGTCCCATGTGGTGCTGCGTCTCTAGCAAAAGTTAAGATCTCTGCTTGAACTATTCCTGTGCTGTGGATTGCCAGTGATAGAAACGACAAATTGGTGGTATGAATTCCTAGAGTTTTTCCTTTTCTCTTACTTTCCTTTTTGTAATTAAATAACTTAATTAATATTTGTGACTGGTGTCTTGTCTCCTTCCCCGTGAATCAAGCCCTAAAACAATAAGTCCATGCATAGCGACAGCAAGCATTTACCCCCTTGTCGTTACACATGAGGATTGGGTGACAATGTATTAGCAGTTAACTCTGAATAAATCAGAGACATCAGAAATTCAAGAAGCGAAAGGAGTCATGAATACTGGTGTGTTAATGCTTTTGTTTTTCACATGTGCGAAGTAAGGATTGAACCCAGGGCCTCATGCACGCTAAACACGCACTTTACCCCTGAGTTACATCCTCAGCTGTTGGTGTGTTAATGCTATCCAGAGCCAGCTCATTATTTTATTTATACCATAAATGTATATTTATTCCATTAACAGACTAATAAAATGTGGATGATTCCTTAAAAGCAAAAGGAAAAATTTCTTGCTTCCAAATATGCAGCGTGATATTTTAGTAATTCATTTCTTTCGAGTAATTTCTTTTACCTGGCAAACTCCTACACATTCTTCAAAGCCCAGACTAGAGATCATCTTCAAGCTTTCTCAGTTTCCTTCATCCCGTGTGTGGCTCCTTCTACTGCACTTCCCATGCACCTGTCTACACTCTAACTGTTAATGAATAACAAAATTAGGCCTCTGTCCCACTCTAGAGCTCTATTTTCAGTATTGAAACCCTTCAAAAATTGGTATAAGTCAATCTAATCTAAAATGTCACCAACTATAAATTCTTCAGGCCATTGCCCTACCTTTCCTAGGATAGTGATATGAAAACACAAATTTCAAGTAAATTGAAGGA
The DNA here is from genome assembly GCA_004026905.1 of Hystrix cristata. Lineage (NCBI taxonomy): Eukaryota > Metazoa > Chordata > Mammalia > Rodentia > Hystricidae > Hystrix > Hystrix cristata. Next base: position 28,497 of record PVJO010000040.1, read on the forward strand.
AAAGTGTGATCATTGTGAATCAGTTTAAACGTCCATCGGGCCTGGGTAGTGTCACCACAACCACTACCACATTTCACTTCTCATAGTGAAAAGACTCCAAGGAAGCTGACAGAAATTAATCTGAAGCTAAACACAAACCTGTATATCTTCACAAGTCAGAAGTTGTGACGCCAGACTGTCATTCAGCGTGAAAGAGCCAATAGGAGGGCCACCCAAGTCCTCAGCATCCCGAGCTTCTAAAAGAAAGCCTTTGAAAGGTCGTCCTGACAAAGAAACTAAGAAACAGACAAAAAGACAGGTTAAGAGATTGAGTAAGACCCAAAAAGCAATGTTTACAGAGGGCACATCACAGTTAGAATCAGGTATACGTGTGCAAAATGACTATTGGAGAGAAAAGAGTAGAAATCATTCTACAGCCAAAGAATGTACAAATTGTATTCCACAGGACATTCATTCTAGGAGATGTTACTATCTATCCCCAGGGGGGAAAACACAGGTGACGGCCAACGAACAGTCCATAGGGCTAAATTAGTTTGGCAAATGCTAGATGAAAGTAAATATTTGTTTCTTTACTGCAAATCCCCTGGCATCTTTAATATTCTACTTTGCAGTGTGAAACTCGAAGAGATATATTATGTATAACACGCAGAGTGTTCTAAACTTCTTTCTCCATTTACTTCTTTGTTAAAGAATACTTATTAATGTTTTGCATTTCTGGAACTGCAGAAAAATAGGGTTTGCAAACGGATGTTACAGATACTATTTTTTCCTTTCTAGTAGTACCACAGATCAAACCTAAGGGTCCTCTACCACTGAGCTGCATCCCCAGGCCACTTTTTCTTTTTGTATTTTGAGATAGGTTCTTGTTGAGTTGTCTAGACAGACCTTGAATTTGAGATCGTCCTGCCTTAGCTTCCCAAAACACTGGGATGACAGGCATGTGCCACTGCACCGGCTTGTGATAAACATTTTTAACAATTTGCCTACATTTTGCCAAAAGAATCAGGGAAACACTATTTAAAGAAAGACAAGAGTTTATTATATTTTTAAAAAGACAAAATAAATTTATTTTCTTCTTCTACTAAGTTAATAGTACTACTAATAGATATAAGTTAAATGATAAAAACAAGTGGAACTCAAAATGGAAATAATTATTCCCAGCACAGTACCTTCAATCTGATCTCCAGGTCTGAATGTTGTCTGACTCACTGCCACATGGTGAGTAGGCTCAGACTGTGGGCTATGACCATGTTTGGGAATCATTCCGTGGCATGACTTTGTTATTTTTCCATTGGGGTAACTGGCCACCAAACTAGCACGCAATAGAAATACGAAGGTGCCAAGGGTAAATCCTGGAATTGCCATCTCAAAAAGAAGATTAAAAGCATATCACTTTCAGATCTAATTAAAATAAAATACAAAAGCTTTCATAAACAGGACAGTAATTGTAGGTAACTACTTGTTTTCAATACTCAGCTATCCATATTCTCAAAACATGTAATAAAAAGAATGTGGCATGTGAAATCTGACCTGGATTTGAATCTCAGCTCTAAATCACTTAAGTCTCCACATCCTTACCTGAAAAATGAGAAAATGAAGACCCTCCTTTCAAAGTTGTTTTTATAAAACAAAAATACAGCCCCAGAGTCTGACAAGAAAGATTACAAAAGACAGTAATATTAGTATGATGGGGAAATAATAAACTATCCAAAAAAAGCATTTAGGCAGGGATGTGTTACAGGGCAGTACTGCGTGTGAGGCCTTCAGACGCCAGGCCCCATTCTCAGACCTCAGACCTGTCCCGGAGTTGCAGTATCAGCTCCCTTGGTTCTTAGGTATTCAAACACAGATTCCACTACACCGCCAGCTTTTCTGGCACTCCAGCTTGGAGAAAGCAATTGTGGCACCTCTCAGCTTCCGCAATCATGTGAGCCAATTCTCATAAGATAGAGAGGGAGGGAGAGAGAGAGAGAAAGAGAGAGATCCTACTTGATTCTGTTATTCTAAAGAACCCTGGCTGATATAGTATGTCACTTTGTTTTTATTTTCTTACTTTTTTTATTAATACATATTAATTTTCCATTATAATAGAATTTGCTCTGATATGTCCATATATGCATAGAGTGTGCATTCACCATATTCATTCACTCTTCTTCCTTACTACCCACCTCACCCCCCAACCCCTGCCGCCGGCACCTTTCCCAGTACCTAGTAATCACTATTCAATTTTTACATGGACTCCTTTCTTTCTTTCCTTCTTTCTTTCTTTGTTTCTTTCTTTCGGTTTTCATATACAAGAAAGAACATGCACTACTTGAATACTTGTCTTTCTTATCTGGTTTATTTTACTTAATGTACTGTCCTCAAGTTCCACCCATTTTACAACAAAGGACAGGATTTCACTCTTTTTTACGACTGAATAATACTGTGTTGTGTTTATATACAGTATCACATTTTCATTATCCATTCGTCGTTGATAGGCACCTACATAGATGCCACTATCTTAGCTATTGTGAATAGCATCACAACAAAGATGGGCATGCAAGTATGTCTTCTGCATGATGAGTTCATTTCCTTTAGGTATATACCCAGGAGTAGAACAGCTAGATCATATAGTAGTTCTAATTTTTAGTTTTTTGAAAAATCTCCATACTGCCGGGCATGGAGGCACACACCCGTAATTCCAGCACTCAGGAGGCTGAGGCAAGATGATGGCCATGAGTTTGAGGCCAGCCTGGGTTACACAGTCAGTTCAAGGCCAGCCTGAACTATAGAGCAAGACCCTGTCTCAAAAAAAACATAAAAGAAAAAAGAAAAAAAGAAAACTCTCCATACTTTTTTCGATAGCAGCTATACTAATTTAGATTCCCACCAAAAGAGTATTTTTTCCTCCAAATCCTTATCAGCATTTTTGTTTAGTTTTATTGTTGTTTGCTTTTATATTTTTTAAATAGTCATTTTAACTGGAATGAGATAGTATATACTGTAATTTTATTACAACTGACTAAATGCAATGATGTGCCATTCACCTGAAGAATGGTATACTGCAAAGAATTAGTTCAATTTAGCAAATACGTATTTGATATTGACTCCCTGTAAGGTGAAAGTGGAAACCAGACTTGATGTCTAATCTCTGTGATGCACCAAACAGCTGAAAAAATGAACCAAGTCATTTAATTGCTCTCAGTTTCATCATTTGAAAAATATAGCAAGTAACCTAGAAGAAATTCAAGGCCACCTTCAACACTAAAATGCTTTGATTTTAGAAAAGCAAATTGGAAAAGCATAGAGGGAATACACTAAGATAACACCTGTCATTCCTTAAGCAAGTACAACCAACAAGGTCAAAAAGAGAAGCAGACGATGTCAATCTCTTTATCGTTTGTCAAATGCTGACTGCCCAAGATAAAGTTGTACTTTCTTTACAGTGGCTAAAGTTGGTTTTCTAGTGAATGGTTTATGGAACAGCTTTTCAAATTCTTTAGCCAATCTACATCAAGTAACATAATTATGATGGGAAGGTGAATAGGAGTTATTCATGGAAACATTTAAACTGAAATTATGGAATGTTGATAATAAGCTATTACATTATGAGGTCATATTTCAAGCATAGAAAAAACTCCAATTATGTATGCTTTTAAAAATTGTTACTATTTAAATTCTAGTGTGCCTATTACAGAGAGGATAAAACTAAAGAAACTGTAGCTTCTATTTTGTCAGCTCAGGACAAGGATAGATCCATAGTTCAAAAGATTAAATGAGAGGCTACCTTGATTCTCTAACTGAAATATTCACAAAGCTAATGAGATGTTTCATAGTTTTCTTTTCTGTCTGAAAGACAGGCATTTAGTAAAAAGGTATAATGATTGCTTATACCATGTTCTATATATGTCTCACATCAGCATTAGGCCTTAAAATAAGTGCATTTTGATTATGTAAGTACAAATTTCTTGCTCTTAGATGAAAACGTAATGATTACTGTGATCCTGGACCACAGAGGCAAGTGATATTAATAAGGAAAATACATTTATTACAACAAAGTAAAATTCAAATAAAATGAGATTGAAAGATAATTTGATGTAAGAAAGTCATCAAATAAGGGAGTATGTGTTAAATAAAATTTTTAAATCTTTTCAATGAATAGGTGTTAACTGACTTTTCATTGTGTGACCCCCTAGAACATTTAAGAATAAGAAAAAATGGGGCGGAAACATTATGTTAGAACTATGTCAGAGCTGTGGGTGTAGCTTGGTGGTAGAGTGCTTGCCTAACACGTGTAAGGGTTGGGGTTCCACCCTCAGGACGAAAAAAATCAGATAATTAAGCTAGCAACTAACTAATCAAGTCCAGTTATATCACATTCAAGTTGCGGTTCTTGTTAGTCATTCAAGTTCTAGTTCTTGCTAGTCATGAAAGGATTCAAAAGTTAACAGGAGCGCACGCACACACACACACACACACACACACACACACACACACACAATTATGGGAACTCAACCCAATAATATCCACTTTGCCTCACCCAAGATACGAGTGTAGGCATGTACTGAGAGTTGTAATTGATGTGTAGATATGAGGCAATAAGACCTTATTATGAAGAATGAACAACAAAAAGAGAAAAAACAACCAAAATAGTTCACCATAAAGTATCTAAATAACTTGGTGAAGAGTTTATTTTGTATTTTGTTTTACTGTTTTGGGTTTTTAGGTTTTTTGGGGGGTTGGGGGTTTTTTTTGCTATATATAGCATGGCCAAAATAAAAAAGTTTTACATTATAACCCAATAAACATTTCAAAATGGGTTTGGGGGTTTAGCTCAATTGGTAGAGTGCTTGCCTAGCAAGCGCAAGGCTCTGAGTTCGATCCTCAGCACCTCAAAATAGTTTTTTTTCAAAAGATTTACCTTTATCACATTACAAATTCATATATTTTCTATCTCTTCCCTTTTTGTTTGTTTGTTTTACCCAGGTTACATTCTACTAAATTGTTATTTCACAACCTACCAAAGTATGTTGACCTGAAGTTTGATAGCCATTTATGGCATACATAGACCATTAAATTTAAGCCTTGAATCAAGTTATAAATTAGGAGCATCCAGGATTTCAATTTTAAAAGGTAAAGTTTCCAAAACTAAAGAAAGAACAATCTATGCAAAAGGGAGGATTTTGGAAGATAGGAGATGGGTATATACAATGCAAAAATGCCTTAATCTCTCTTCCTTCTATTTGTGAGCTTAAACAAAAACTATAAATAATGTCCAAAAATTAGCATTCTCACAATGATCTTCTTATGTGAAAGATTTTTTAATTAACTATAGTAAGACCTTAAATTGTAACTTGTTTCATACGTGTTCCACAAGACAAGCAAACATTTCTAATAAAATTTAACTTGATAAATGAGCAGTGTCGTGCAATATGAGTAGTACATGATGTCAAACATCACATGATCACAAATGAGCCAATGGTTCTTCCCTTTCTTTCCCTTTCTCTCTCTTCTTCTCCCCCTCCCTGCCAGAATTGTGAGTGATCACCTCCCAATAGCAAGAGGTTGTGGAAGATACATCATCTGCAAAAGAGAAGGAGAAAAAGGCAGAGGAATCTCTCACTTCAAATGAGATTAGGGAGACGTGTAAAATGTGGGAAACAATGCAAAATTTTGTATAAAAGCACCACCTGAATAAGACTATAGCAGTGCAAATGAATCTGTCTAACAATAATACAATGTCACATTTCCATGAAATCTTCAAAAGGAGGCAAAATTGTCACTGGATAGGTCCCTTGTTAAAGTTTCACAGAAAGAAAGAGATTCCACTGAGCCAACAGTCAGCAGTGATTCCATTAGTGATAGTGAAAACCGTCCTGTACAATAACCCTTCTCACTCTTGTCTCTCTCACACCAGCCATGAAGGTTTTCAAAGGTAGGTGTAGGTTAATTTGTTTATCTTTCTTTATATTTTGTATTTTCTTTATTATTTTGTATTATATTACAGTATTGTAATTATTTTTATACAAATATTTTTGCATTGTGGAAAGAATCATCTGAGTTTCCATCATTTCTTACAGGGAAATTTGCTTTGATATTCAAGTGCTTTGGATTACAAGCATATTTCCAGAATGAACTATCCTTGCAAACCAACATTTGACTGTATATTTAAACTGCTATCCTTAAAGCACTCAAAGAATCCTTTTAAAATTTCTACCAGCTATACTCTACAAACAATGTTCAAAGTATATAAGTACTTCTCATTGAATATCTTTTCATTTATTACAAGAATAATGTCTTTATTTTATGTTGATACAAGTACAAAGGACTGCAACTAATTTATGAGATAAATATACTTTTGCTTCTAGGCTTTTGTAGCATGAACAGAACCACCATTTACAAGATTGCTTCAATTAGAAAATGGAATTGAAATTCCAAGCTGCATTAGAAACTAACTTATGGACAGAGCACATTTGTAAATTCAGCATTGTATCCAACACCTTGGCAAAACTAGTAGGCTTTGTACTGTAGTGAAAAACCTAGAGGGACTGGAGACAGAGGTATAAACAGGTCTTCATCTGTTGAGTGGCAGAGATAAGTAGAAAGAATTCATGAAAATTAGCCAGGCATGCCGGACGGCGCACACCTACAACACTAGCTACTCAGGAGGCTGAGGTAGAAGGATTACAAATTCAAGCCCAGCCTGGGAAATTTAGACCCTAACTCAAATTTTAAAAAAATTAAAAGATCGGGGATGTAGTTCATGCTAGAAAAGCTCTGGGTTCAATCCCCAGCACCAAAAGAAAAAAAAGCTAAAACTAAGCAGAAAATATGCTTTCAAGGCAATAACATTTGATGACAAAGAGCAAGAAAAGGATTACAGTTTTACCCTGAAGAGGAAGGTAAGGGTACACAGAGAAAGAGGAAAAGAAATAAACATTTGGTGACAATCTGGCAGTTAAGATAACATATCTGATGTAATCCGTACAACAAGCAGAGATGAGGAAACTGAGGCTAACACATGTATCATAAATCATGTATATCTTTAGGTTTAGAACCTAAATCTCACTTCAATATCTATGTTCTTTTCACTCCATTACGTCACTTCAGACTTGGAGAGAGAAGACTGTGGAAAGTAAACAGAATCCAAATTTCACAAGGCACAATGTGAGGGTGGGCATGTTATGACAAGTGTTGAAATCTAAACAGTCCTAATTCAGAATGGTGAGTCTATTTCATAAGAGTCTGAGTAGCAAAGTACATACTTCTTTTAAAGCTCCAGAAAGAATGGATGTAAAAATAGATATCATACTGCAATGCCTAAAAAAAAAGTCAGTAAATGCCATTACTTGTTATTTCTTTTAACTTTCCATATCACTAGTATATGCTAATTTCTTCTTAACACTATTACGGTTAGAAAACTGGGATTTCACACATCTCTTGCATCTATGCTTAATTTGGTCAAACCTAAAATAATTTCAAAAATTTGCTCCCCTTCTTCCTAGTAACTTTTCACCTTGATAGAAAACTTCCACATGAAGAATTAAATTGACTTTGATAGCTGGATCGCAAATTATAGTAAAATTGAAAAATAGGTCAAGTATTTCCTCTTGCTGAGATAAAAATGTTTCAGATTCTATTTTCACAGCAGGAAGCATAGAAAAAAATGATTTTTTTAAATTAACAATTGGAGTTATGACATTTTTAGAAATAGTTCCAAAAAACAAAGAGCATAAAGATGGCACTTGAATACCAATTTGAGATCTGTCAGCTCTAACAATTTAAGATGGTTGAAAAGACTTCTGGAAGAGATTTTAGAGTTTAAGTGAAAGCAAGACAAAGGGAAGGGAAGGTAGAAAAAAACACTGGGAAGAAGCCACAGGAAACTCCACAATCTAATCCTCATTTCCCTAACTGCAGCTTCATTAGCAAAGTGATTTTATTCCATTTTCTTCATCCGTGTTCTGGGAAAATAATTGAAAGCAAATATTTTATTACATGCAATCTAGGTTTTATCTGAATCGTCCTATGTTGCTCTCACAATAATCCTGTCCTTGATCAAAGTTAGGTGCTCCGGAAAGGCTCCTTCTCTAAAGACATCAAACTAGTAGATGAAACCAGATAAATACCATTCATAGTATTTGATGTACTTTAATGATGTAACTGTTCACTGAATGCCTGATCTATTTCAGTCACCCTAGTCAGTGCTTTACACATATGAACGCTAGTCTTTGGAAGTAACATGCAAAGATCTTGTTACTGCTATGGGAACTGACACTCACAGAAGATAAATAGAAAGAGAGAGAAAGAGAGATCCCCAAATTACATAAAAACAGAATGGGAAAATAGTACTTTACTTTACCTTATTTCCCCCAAAATGAAACCAGGTCTTACATTCATTTTTGCTCCAGGGCTGGGGATTTAGCTCAGGGGTAGAGCACTTGCCTAGCAAGTACAAGGCCCAAGTTCGTTCCCCAGTACCAAAAAAAAAAAAAAAAAAAAAAAATGTTGCTCCAAAAGACACAATAGGGCTTATTTTCAGGTGATATTTTATTTTTTTCACGTACAAAAATCTACTTTTATTCATTTTTTCATGTACGAAACATCACCATAACCCTCAAACCCCAAATTCCACCCTGAATTTCCTGTGACTTCCCTTCCTGTATAACCGCCGGCCCCAATCTCTCACCTCCAGCAACACAGCTGTCCTTCAATGAGCACATCTTGTCCATGCAGCCTGCTCACAGTGCACGGTTACAACACACGACATATTGAATTATGAAGATTCATATTAGACACACCACATTCGTTGGTTATCAAGTGCGCATGTTATTCATGCATTACGTCTGTACTCTGATTGGTCATTCAGCAATAAGTCTCAAGTTCACCTGTTTACATAGATGTTTATCTCTCATTCAAAGGCTATTCAAATACCTATTTATAATTTATAACTTATCATTTAAGTATTAATGTCAATATTATTTATATTTAATTATAGATTAAAATTATTATTTTATAATTCAATATATCTGTCATGTGTTGCAACAGACATACTAAATGAGTCCCTCTGGCTGACAATCTTAACTGGGGCTTATTTTGGGAGTAGGGGTTATATTATGAGCATCCTGAAAAATCATACTAGGGTTTATCTTCCAGTTAGATGTATTTTGGAGGAAATACGGTAGTAGTTTAGAGGTATGGAAAAAAACAGTAATACAGTAATAATAGTGCTGACAATTATTAAGGACTTACAGACTATCAAACACCAGGACAGGGACTTAGAAGGCATTCGTCACAATAATCCAAAGGACGGGGGTGGTGTCACTGTGTCAAATATATAAAATAAGACACTGATTAAGACACTTGCCAAAGGCAAAGCAAATTAATGGTGAAAAGTACGGTCTGTGGCTTAGTTTCTGAGGTTTTAACCACTAAACTTACCCAAAACCTCAGATTATTTACATACTTAAATTTGATGTGGGGAGTAAATAAGGCATGTGGAGAAAAGGGGATCCAGAATGAGCATGAGTTGAATGAGAACAACTAGAGAAACAGTGGTAGAAAGAAAAAAGCGAAAACAGACTTGGGGACAGTGAAGGACAATCTAATTAGAACCAAGGTCAAATGTTAGAAATAGTCTTTGTAAAAATATTAAGTGTGGTTCCTCTTTCTGTCTCTTCCATGAAGATAACCATCCACAGGATTCTTTCCCTCCACCCTCCTCTTCCTACCTCCCACCCATTTCTCTGCAGGCTCATCACAGCTGTGGTCTTGATTATCGATTCTAAGGTAACAATTCTTAATTCCTTCATTGCCTTCCACCCCACATGCAAAACACTTGACTCAAATGTCTTACTCCAAACACATTTCTGTTTGGATGATAATGAGCTCAATGTGTTTGAAATGAAATTCATTGTCTTTTCTTCTAGTCTACTTCTTAAACTTGACTATCCTAATGTGAATAGTAGCCTGTCAGTATATTTCTAATCAGTTTGATTCCAAACATTCTTTTGGACCCAACTTCCACACAAGTTCCACAGATCCTCCTCCGCCCTCCTGTGCTCCTACCTATCCCTTTGTATCTCTCTTCTACTTTGTATTTGCTTCCTCCACTACAGGTATCTGCTATTTTCTATTCTGTCACCACGTCCAAGCATAAGGCCCACTTCAAAAGTCAGCCAGATTAACGAAACACTCTGAAATTGGTCCGTTTCTATATCCCCATTCTAATCATACTCTAACCACCAGATCATTTTCCTAAAGCACAATTCTCACCACTCTCCACTCACCCCCAAAACATTCAATAGCTTCCCAGGAATTATCAAGTTATGGGAAAACTATTAGACTTCTCAATTCAATTCAAATTTCAAGGATTTTTTTTTCCTCTATGTCATAAGGATAAAGTACCATGTGCTATATTTAGAATAAACTCCTCTCTTTTTTCCTGCTGAGATTTGGCCTTCTAACTGGGACCTTTAGCCAGGCATGGTGGCACAAGCTGGTAATCCCAGCACTCAGGAGGCTGAGGCAGGAGGATTGTCATGAGTTCAAGACCAGCCTGAAGTACCTAGTGAGACCTTGTCTCAAAAAAAAAAAAAAACCAAAAAACTGGGACCTCCATTTTTCCATCATATTCCTGCCCATGTACATGTGTCTGTATATATACATGTCTGTGTTTGTATAAAAATGTACATTCCTATCATTTCATGTAAAATGCAAAATATTGATAAAACTCAATAAGTAGGGATATAAAGAAATGAGCTCTCACATGGTAAAGAGGGTGAATTGTCACAACATTTTTGGAGGAAATCTGACAGTATTCTACTAAGCTATGTTTAACCTCTGACAGGAATTTCACTTCCTTATATTTATCCTACAGAAAAACCCACACAATTATACAGGAATTACTTATAATAGCAAAATTTTAAGATACTTAAAGTGGTTACAAAAATGAACTATTCTATATTTAAACTATAGAGTTCTGTGTATCCATTAACAAGAATGAAATAGAGTAGACAAGGACAACAGCTAATAATTACGAAGTGCTTTCTAGGAACAAGATTCATTTTTAAGTGTTTTGCAAGCATTGAGTTATTTCACAAAAATCCTAAGACATGAATCTGCGTGTTTTTAAATGGAAGCATGCTCATGCCACACTAAGAAATGAAAAAAGCAAACTGCTAAACGATATGTAGTATACCAAAATGCATAAACAGGAAAAGAAAAAAAGGAAAGAAAAAACCTCCTACCCCATGCTTCTAACCGTTCTCAACAGTGGTTACCCCTTAGACGTTTTCAGTATGGGAAGTGCACTGGACTTCCTCTCTTTAATCCCTATTATATTGTATGATACATACTTTAAAGAATGTAATACTTTACAATTTAAAAATGTTACAAAGTATACATTACATAAATACTGTATAGAAATACATTAAATGGATTTTAAGGTAGATTATTTTCTTTTTTCCATTTTCAAACACTCATTGTTGCTTTTACTGTTTTCGTCGTTGAGTTCTAATTTTAAAAAACCTCTACCCTGCTTGCAAAATCCAATTACAATACTGTCTATTACTGCGTCCCATGATAGAACCTGTAAACTGTATGGACTTGGAACTCTCATAGACCTAAATTTAAATCGGTCCACTTACCCAGTGTAATCTGGCAGACACCACCTTAGTGACCTTAGATGAATGACTTATACTCACTGTGCCTTCTCACTTGTTAGCGACAATGCCACCAACATCAAGGGCTTCCATGAAGATTATGTAAAGTAACATCTATGAATCATCTAGCCCGATGGCCACCATAAAAAAGGTTTCCCATCAAAATTGCCTTTCTAGGGGTTGGGAATTTTGCTCAGTGGTTAAAGTGCTTGCCTCACAAGCACAAGGCCCTGAGTTCGATCCCCAGCACCATCCTCCCCCCAAAAAAATTGCCTTTCTTCCTGGGAATATTGCATAATTCTGCCAACCAGATTTAACTGCTCTCTTCTTGGAAACTCAATAACCTTTTTTTTTTTTTTTTGTGGTGCCGGGGATCGAACTCAGGCCCTTGTGCTTGCAAGGCAAGCACTCTAATCACTGAGCTAAATCCCCAGCCCAATAACCTTTGATATTAGCTAAATTAGTTAATAAAAAAACTTTATCACATTTTTCTGCCCCAAGAGGTGATTAGCCTTATGCCAAACTTCTGGATGGCTGACAGGCAATCTACTCATAAATATCCCTGCATTGGGAGTAGCAGACACCTGAAAACAGTACTCCTACAATGCTTTTTGTCATTGACTTCAAGAGAATCTGACACTAAGCAAATGGAGAGGTGCGAAACAGACGGTGCAGCCCACCCAAAGGCTCACTAATTACAACTCCCCAGTGAACAAAATTTTTCTTTAAAAACTCTAGCCTTGTTAGCCAGTGGACCAAAGGCAAGCATCCTACCACTGTACTATCCGAGCACAATACCAGACTCTGGCTAATTTTTTTTTAAATTCAGAAGGGTATTAAAAAAAAAAAAAAGAAACCACAGCTGAATCGGAAAATATTCTAAATAACACATCTCCTACTTGAAAATTCCCCTTTGGCCTCAGGCAGCATGATAAAATTCAAAAGAAGGCTCTAAGTGACGTTCACGTGAGCAACGATGCTTAATATTAGGTCTGACATAAACGGCAGTTCTCATAATTTAAAAGTTAAGAAAAAAAAGATAGTTTGGTGCGTGATTAAGTCCACACTTTTGAGGATCCCAGATAAGTCTCTACTTCCATCTACCCTTCTCTGGAGGCTCAGCGCGCTAGTCAAAGTCCCGGGGCTCAATGTGACCCCAACTCGTCAGCGAGCCCAGCAGCTCGCGCGGAAAGCGTCCGTCCCGCGCGCCGCCTGCTCTCGGCTCGGAGGCTTCGCGGGCTTCAATTTTTACACGCTTTGCAAAGAGCTCGCTTTGAGCTCTTTAGAGAAAACCGAAGAGCTCGCTTACCTTGAGAAGCAAAAGCAGCCTAGCCAGCTTCCGGTTTTGTTCCCACTTGTATCACATTTCAGCAGTTGGGTGGAGCCAGTTTACTCAGTAACCAGAAGGGAATCTTTGCCTGGCTAAGCTGCCGAACTTGATTTGCCAGACCTGCCCAGGACAATACTCTTCTTCCGCACTCAAATTAGGGAGTCTGTTTTTTTAAAAAAAAAAAATTTCTGTTGATTATTCATCATTTTACTGGAAAAAAATATATATTTTGTCTTTAGCTCCAAAACTATTTGAAAATGCATATCTTTTATAAAAAAAAAAAATTCTAAGTACAGATATACAAAGGGCACCGAATTGTGCAGAGGTGAGGTAGCCAAATTCAGCAAATTAATAGAACACCCAGTTAAATTGGAATTTCATTTCGTAGTATCATACATACACTTCTTAAAAGACTAGATTTTTTTTAGATCTGAAATTCAAATTTATCCTAGGAATCTTCAGCAGTCCTATATTTTATCCAGCTACACCACTATCTCCACAAACTGATCTAGTTAATTGCAGGAGGTTTACAAAGGTTAGATTTCATGGCTGATATAATGCAAAAGAGCTCTTTTCTTTTTTTTTTTTTCTTTTTTTTCTTTTTTTTCTTGAACCAGGTTCTGGCTTTGTAGTTCACATGGGCCTTGAACTAACTATGTAGTCCAGGTTGGCCTCGAACTCGTGGTGATCCTTCTGCCTCCACCTCCCGAGTATTGGGATTACAGGTGTGGGCCACTACAACCGACCTTTGGTTTCTTTTTAAACATTCAATCTTTATTTTTTGCAACATTCTTTTTGAAAAGAAAAATTTCAGAGTTAGGAGAAGATGTATCTAAAAATATTAAACACTCCACTTTCGGGAGTCACTAACATGTGCAGACTGGAAACACAGATTATGACATGTACGTGCCTTGATCATTAACACTAGTAAATTTTCTAAATCCATTTTGAAAGGAGAGAAAAGAGGAGAAAGAACATCCACTGTCACTTAAATTTTTCTCCATAACATGTCACAATTAACCAAAGCCTCTCTCAGTAGACGTTAAGTAAAAATGACCCTTAACTGGCTTTCTATTTATTCTAAAGCTGCTTGGAACACAAAGAGTTTTAAATGAAGTCAAATGGTCTTCAATCTTTTCATTCAAAGCCTCAGATAGTGACAAAGCTTTCTGCAACTGACATTAAACCCTTTCTGGGAAGCAGTCCCCTTGGTCACTTTGCATGCCAAAAGTATAATAAAAAGTATAAAACAAGTAATTCTTAGGATAGTTTATCATATTGTTACTTCCCAAGGTACCCTTAGGAAGCAGAGTAATGGAGAGGCCTAGCATTTCCTCCAAGTCCCCCGCTCTGACTGTCTCTTATCACTCACTCCCAGAAGTTCCCTTCTACGCGGCTCTTTTTTCATCAGCTACTTCTCAACTGTGAAAAAAGAAGCCAAGTTTATTAAAATGCTCACTAGAACTTAGACTCCAAGAACTTGTAGCTTTCCTACTGGATCCTACTCATCTCCCTCCACATCAGCAGTTCTCTAGCCTTTGGTTGCAGGACCACTGCAGATCCCACAGAAAGGTTTGCTTATTGGGTGCTAGTTATCAGTACTTTTTATTAAAAATTAAAACAGAGGTGTTTATTCATAAATTAATGTTTAAGAAACAATAGATTCATTACATGTGAACACAATAAGGATTACTATTACTATACTTTTATGACTTTTTCAAAAATAAAAATTTAGTGAAGAATATTTTTTCTCTTCTCTTGAGACAAGCGAGTCTCACTATGTCATTCAGGCTGTCCTTGAACTCACCGTGTAGCCTAGGCTGGCTTTGAACTCACAACGATCCTCCTGGGATTACAAGTGCGCACCACTGTGCCCCACATTCTTTTTTTTTTACATCTCTTTTACTTTTCTTTTTCTTTTTTTTTTTTAACAGTGAGGAGAACTGTGGAAGAACAAAATTACAGCAATTTAGTTTAAAGATCTTATTTGAATTTGTTCTCAATTTTAGAATCAGGCAAATGCTTCATTCCATAAACTAGAATAAGTCTTCCAACGTCGAAGCAAAGGAGGTTGATTTTACAGACAGAGAAGGGCTTGAAAAAGGCAGAAACTAAGACAAAAAGCAGACTGGTCACTTCAAAGTTACTTTCTTTGTAAAGCCCAGATGCGGAGTCAGAAAAATAAGAAAATAAAATACTGGTTAACGGGCTATTACAGGTTATCTTTTTTGTGTATTGGTTAAGACAGAGAGAACTTCACTATCACACCAACTAGAATTGGCCTGTTTAAGAAACTTTGCTGTTATCTCTAAACTGCATTTCTCTGAAGGTCAGATATATAGCTTAGTTCAGTTCAGTGATGTGGAATTCTGGCATGAGTGACTCCATTTTAATTTTTATCCTAGTCTATGCGGGAGCTTAGTCCAAAGCATCCTCTTGTAATTTTTAGCTAACAGTAATGTTGTTTAAATGTTTACAAATGTCCTTAAAGACTGTGGATTTATGTATGTGCTCCTGCATTCAATATGTTGTGATATAACACTTCACATAGCCACGGAAAATCCCACTATTTATTCATGAGAGAAGAGAATGAATAGGGCAAATAAAATATAGCAAGAACAACAACTTTCATCTATTGAGCACCCATTTTGACTTCATCCAGATTGCACTCTGTCTCCAAGTAAAACGTATTATCTTAGATATTCCATCCCTGGCAGCAAATGCTAAGGATGTGCATGTTTAGGAAACTGTCCAAGATCAGGAAGAGAAAAGTAATGAGCAGAATTCTAAACCAGAACTATTAATTCAACTGAGACCAACTGTCAAGTCTGAGTGAGGTCTGCTAGACGAAATTTGTAATCTCCACTGTCTTGTTATACTCAGCATTTCATAAATAATTACATTCAAGCAGAATGACTCCAATTAATTAGACCTCATCTCAAATCAGTAAATCCAAAATCCACCATCTAAAATGGACTCATTCTCATTTGATCTTTAATTGTGTCCATCTCAACTAGTCAAATTCCATCCTCCAGGTCCACTGCCATCATTCTGATTTATTCTCGGTACTCTTCAACTAGACTGTAATCATCATCCACTAAGGTCCTCCAGTTTCTCATGAAGTTAATCGTCCCACATACTATGTTAATCTTTCTAAAGTATAACTCACATCATATATAGTCGTACCTTGTTTCACAAACTTAATTTGTTCTATGATTTTGGAAAAGATGGCCATGTTTGTGCAGGAAAATGGCCACGGTCATGTTTGTTACCCAATGTAGAGTTTGCAAACAAAAACCAAATTTTACCGAACACTTTTGTTTGTGAAGTAAATTGTTCTGAAACAAAAATATTCATGAACCCAGGTACCACTGTAATTTTCTTGCTCAAAAAAATCTTTACTTACTTACTATGTATTACTGACTGAATGAATGAATATCTAGATTCTATAGACAGATGGTGTTATGGCTTATATCTAGATGTCCTCTAAAGACTCATGTGCTCATAGATAGGGCTTTGGGAAGGTGACTGGATCGTGGGTATGTGATGCTGTATTAGTCCACTGTTTGGTTTAACATAGTTCTAAGTGTAAGATAATGGACTTACTGAAGAGGGAAGCTTTGCCCTGGGAATGGATGGCACCAACCAATAGGTTTGTAATCTGGATGAAATAAAAAGGGAAAGAAGGAAAGCTCACTTTCTCCTGCCTGCCCAGCCATGGACTGTTCCACCTGTACCATGCTGCCCTACCTTGGAGCCAGCTGCCTATGGACTGAGACCTCTACAAATACTGAGCTAAAATAAACCTTTCCTCCTGGGCTGGGGATTTGGCTCAGTGGTTAGAGTGATTGGCTAGCAAGTGCAAGGCCCTGAGTTCAACCCCTGGCACCAAAAAAAACACCTTTCTTCCTTTAACTTGTAGGTGTCAGATATTTTGTCCTAGCAACAAAGAAGTAATTAAGACAGATGACCAAATGAAATAATATCCATAAAGCCTGATTTTGCACAAAAATAAGTACTTAATAAATGCTGGTTAAAAGCAAATGAAAGATTTTTAAATTTTATTGGTAATATTACAGATGAAATGTCCCACGTTCTCAGTCTTATAAAATAATATGCCACAAAATTATTCACGAAATTCAGACCAAATCTGTTCAGTAAATCCATATTTTACATGTCCTCTGAGGACACGAAGTCATTCTCAGCACTAGATCAGTGGAAGCAGCATTCTTCTTCACATTTTTCTTACTCACCAGTCCAAAGTCAGTGTACATTATGTTCCTCTGAAAAAGTGTAATTCGTAAAGTACTCAATACAATGTGACTTCCTTCTGATAAAAGACGGTGAAGAATATATGCTGCTTCTCCACCAGCCCTGGCTAGTGTTGTCTGTGTATTCAAAAGCATAGTACTTACTAGAGAGACAGATATAATACAAGATAAAAGAATACATAAGAATTTATAGGTTGGCTTAGGAGGGCCACCCACTGAGTTGGATGTGGAAGAGTGCAGAGGTCTGTCTGGACACTGGAGATCCTGAGGATCCAGCCAAAGGTCTGAAACTCAGTGTAGTGTCCCATGTGAGTCCATATCAGGAGGCTAATGGGTCTGCGACAGATGGCTGAAGAATCTGCACCAGAAGGCTGAGGGTGTGCGCTGGAAACCAGGAGATGATGTCCAAGGGGAAGGTGAAGATTGAAGCTCCACTGAAGAAACCAAAACAGATCCATCCTTCTTCATTCCCCTTTATACCATCCAAGTGAGAAACCGCCCTAGGGTGGGTCTTCCACAACCCAGGGTGTGGAATTGCTCAGCCAGTTTAGTTGAGCTTCTCTTACTCAAACTGACACAGCCAGGCAACCATCACACATAGCCAACATCAATATTGAAACCCATCTTTGAATTATTTAGATAAAATTGATCTTTTCAAAATATTTTATTTTCATTGTAATGTTTGTTTGTTTTCTTTTATAAAACCAAGTAAAGATTATCTGAAGTCCTAAATGTTCACTCCAAAGTAAATGCATAGAAGATAGCTCTAGTCTGGGATAGGACATTAACTTGTATTAATTCTTTTCCAGTGAGGTATTCGTTGTGTGCACCATTCTTTGCATTGCATAATAAGTAAACATTATGGACCCCCTACTTTGAAATACCAAAGTTCTTCCTCTCCTCCATAATGATAATTCAAAAAAAAATTCACCACACATTTTTGAAATTGTGGCAGGAAGTATGAATAATGCTTCAATCTGCTATGTAGGTCTCTAAATAGATGACTCTGCCAATAGAATGAAGCATTTTGCTTTTGAAGAAAATAAATACCACCAAGAAAGAAAATACTTAGAGCACTATTCCTTCCTAGTAAATAATAGTACTGCTTCTTCAAGTGGACAGATAAACCCAGAAGAAGCTTGGTTTATAATGAATACAAAAAGGCGGAGGAAGGGCTCGAGGTGTAGCTCAGTGGTAACAGCATAGTTAACTTGTGTGAGGCCCTGGGTTCAATTCCCAGCACCAAAAATCCCCAGAAGAGTATAGAATTTAAAACAGCATGTGATCGCCCTGGGTAATCCTCCATGTTTTTGTTACCTCAAGGGGTTGCAATCACAGCTACATATTTTCTTAAGTCTTTATACAGAATTCTGGGGCTTTTAAATTTTTTCTTTTGTTCTTCTTTTTTTAAATTCTTTTTGTTTGTTGGTTGTCGTTTGTCTGCTTACTTGTTTGTTTTGTTTGGGTTTGGGTTTTTTGTTTGGGGGCTTTGTTTCATTTTCTTGGCTTTTTTTGCCAAATTCTGTTTTTTTGTTTGTTTGTTTGTTTGGCTGGTTTTTTGAGACAGGGTCTCACTATGTAGTTCAGGCTGGCCTCAAACTCGAGGTGATCCTCCTATCTCAGCCTCCTGAGCACTGGAATTACAGCCACAACCACACTTACCATGTCAAATTCTGAATGCAGATTTCTTTTTTTGGTGGGGGCTGCTGGGGATCGAACTCAGGGCCTTGTGCTTGCTAGGCAAGCGCTCTACCACTTGAGCTAAATCCCCAACCCCTGAATGCAGATTTCCGTTGGACAAGAAAAGATAGTAAGCCAGAAAATACAAGACTCATCAATACCTACTATATAACACGTTCTACACAAGGCACTAAACTATGCTTGACAAAGTAGCTGTCTATCTACACTAATATAGTGTGATTCCATAGGTGGATGATAGATAGATAGATAGATAGATAGATAGATAGATAGATAGATAGATGATAGATAATTGATAGATAAATGCATAATTATCCAATTAACCAATATGCATAGAGACATGTGGCCCTTACTGCTTTCCAAACATCTGACCTAAGTGAAACATGGTATTGCCCAAAACCCAGCACTGTATGTTTCATGAAGGCGAGCCCTGCTCCTGCTTTCCTATACATGTACCTTCTCACACCTTCAATTGTCACCTTGATATTAATAAGCACACAATATATAATTACAAACTTTACTGTTTATTTTGTTTTCCTAACTGCCTTTTAGACAGTTGACCATCTCGCCATTCAAAATCTGAATTCACTGTATTTTCTCTTCTGAAGTATTGACATCTTAATCCCTGGCACCTATGTTATGTAACATAACATATCAACAAAAAACCTACAGATGTCCTTAAATTAAGGCTCTTGAAGATGGGGAAATTATTCTGGATTATTTGGTCCCACCTAGCAAGCTAGAAATCAACTCCTAGCTATATGTACAAGAGGCCTCCGAGAAGGGCACACAGAAAGGTGTTTCCCAGCAGTGAGGAAGGAGGAGGAGGCATCCTGCATAGAATGAAGAAGGCCAGAAACACTATTTCCTTCCTGATGTGAATAGGAACTGATTCTGGAACATGAGTGAATTGTAGGGAGTGTGATTCCTACTCTTCAACCCCACTGGAAGACACAGTACTTTGGCTGTGCTTTTGTGCCCAAAGTTGAATGCAGGAGGAAAAAGACTTTACTTTAGTCACACAAACCCTAACAGCAGATACCAAATGTAGTATGCTGACAAGGTAACAATATCAGAAGGAGGAAAGCAAATCCATGCTTGCCATTAATCAAAGTAAGTGGCTAGGAAACATGTGCCAAAATAAGTGGCTAAAATAAAGAAGCCTGGGAACCCAGAGCCACAGGAACGAGGGGCAATGGAGTGGGTCAGGAGTGGTAAGCTGGGCAAATTCTGGAAGGGAGCACAGAAGCCGTCAAGGACTTTTTATTCAAGACTGGGCTGACAGGCAAATCGATGGCTTCTAATAGGATAAAACAGAATGAATGCCACCTATTTCCTGTTTCCTCATTAATGCCCCAGAATGTTCAGAGCATTTTCTTTTTCTTTTCATTTCATTTTCTTTCTTTCCTTTTCTCTTTTTGTTTTTGTTTTGTTGTTTGGGTGTCTGGTTTCAAGTTAGGTTGCTGGATGTTAAACCCAAAGGTCACTGAGCTACAAACCCAGCCCTTTTTTATTTTATTCTGAGACAAGGTCTTACTAAATTGCACATGCTGGCCTTGAAATGGCTGCCGTTCTCCTGCCTCAGTCTCCCTAACAACTAGGATTACAGGTGTGTGCCACCATACCTGGCTTTTTTTTAAATTGTTTTTAATTGTTTTTAATTGTACAGATACTATATCTGCACATTTCATGGAAGAAATATGAGTCTTCTAATTCGTTTTTCTGCTTCCTGATTATTTTTCGATTCTTTACTCAGATTTCAGATCTATGCAGAAATTCAAATAAGACCACTCCTCATTTTAAAATGATTAATAGTACCGATGACTAAAAAAAAAAAAAAAACCAATAGTACCAATCTGAACAAATTAAAACTTATTAAAGTGGCAAAGTCCTCCAAGAACTGGTCTTACCCAACCTCATCTTTCCCCAGTCCCTGCCTCACACTTTATCATCTGGCAACACTTACCTGTAATCTGTGGTACACAATGTGTTATTTTTTGCATCCGAAGGTCTCTAACACCATCCCCTTTGCTGAGAATTCACAAATCCTACCTGTCTTTCCCTGTAGATGAAAGAACTCAAGTGAACTGTTAAAATAGCGGGCTACTTTCACTTTTACTAAGCTCTGCCCTGAAATTGGTATGGCCCTAAAAGGTTTTCTAATTCCTCACTCCTTCTATTCTCCCCCTCCTTTTTCCTGGTGGGACTCTTTCTTCATAAAAGTCAAAGACATTTTTCTATGAAAGCCTATAAATATTGGCCATATTGGAGGAATCCAAAAGACCTCAGCACATGGCTAAGGAAGTGGAAAGACCCGCTGTCAAGGACAAGGTTCTTGAATTCAACCCTACAGAGCTTCGCTGGGGCAGAATTAGCACCCAAGGTGGAGCATGGGGATGGGACTGGGGAGCTGTACGGAGAGGTAGAAAAATGAAGAGAGGAGACCAGAGAGAGTGCGTACTCCAAGATACCCACCTGAAACTAGCTCTGTCTGGGCTGAAAGTTAACCTGACAGGAAAGAAATGTTTTCCACCATTCTCTGGGCTACATGAGTGTGGCTCAACAGTGGCCAATATTAAGATTGTTTTCTTTTTAACAGTGATATTTGCAACCCTTTAAGATCTTGCAGGGCATTCGTGGAGTTACATATGTTTTGTCCCATAGCTTAAACCCATCAGAGTACCCATTTGTTGCTTTGTAGCAGCAAAGCCACCTACATTCTTGTGGGGGTTTTTTTGGTGCTGGGGTTCAAACTCAGGGGCTTGTGCTTACAAGGCAAGCACTCTCGCCACTGATCTAGATCCCCACGTTTTTCTTGTGTTCTTAACTTTGAATTTTGCAAGTAGTGCCACCTGGCACAACCCAGAAGTGTAGGAATCATTTACATCTATCTACTGCCCTTTACCTCGTGGCTTCTGGCTTTGAAATGCTATTTAACTCTGTTCCACTCCCTCTCACATAAAAGGGAATAATTATCCAGGCTTTAGGCTCCTGCTTTCCTTTTCTCTTCATCTATTCATTATTCGTTTTTCCATATCCTTTGTACTTTGGGTAGTAGGGCTGAACCCTTTCTTTTCTTGCTGTAGCATCCTCCAAGAGGCCAAAAAGGGTTTAGAGAGCAAAGATAATCCAGTTTACTGAAAAAAAGTGGGAAAATATGGCTCAGTGGATACACAAAGGATTTGATGAATCCACAGCGCATACTCCATTACCGTAAGCATTGCACAACAACACACATACGTATTCAGATACGCACCTATCACAGACTCGCACCAGATCTCCTCCCCTCAGCAAAGTAGATAGAGCTAATTTTAGCAGGTGTCAACCTCTTCAACTTTCTGCCTCTGTCCCACAAAATTACTTACATCGGCACACAGTTTCAAAGGAAAGACCTCCTACTACACTTTGAAGCCAGCTTTTGCATGCGTCCTCCTGCCACAATCCCTTAGATGTTTCATCTTCTTCTTCTTCTTCTTGCTTCATCCTTGGGCAACCAAAACACCAATCAAACCAAACTGTTTGTAATTACCCAAACATATGAGCTCTGTCGTGTACTGGCACCCTTTCTCACAGTGCTCTTTCTTCCCACAGTGACCTCCCTGCCTTGAATGTTGCTGATCCAATTCTAAAGCAATCTCCTCTATGAAGCCTTTCATCAAACTCCTGGTAGAATCAGCTACTCCCTCCTTTGACTCCCACCACACTCTGTGCAGGCTCTAGCCTATCATCCATTACTCTTTACTAGACTTAATTGCTTTAGGTCTGTATCCTCCTAATAGTCTCTAAAACTTACAGTTTTTATGTTGTCTTCAATTGCTTTTGTATCAGCTGCTGAGTCCTTCACATGGCAGGCATTTTAATACCTGCACACAGGAAAGAATGAATGAATGGACGATAAAACTGAAGAATGTATTTTACCAAAACAGTGACAAAAGGAATAGAAAAATTGTACTTGACCTATATGAATCTCATTTTTTTAATCTATACAGCCCACAAGTGTGGAAGTGTAATAAAAAGCCCTAGAGTGAGGGATAAAGAGAAGCAGAAAGAGAAGTAAATGATATTGTGGGAATCAGATCAACCAGTCGTCCAGGGCACATGAATGATTTGTTCCCCAAAAAAATCACAAAATGGCATAAGACTCTGACACAGAGCCTGGCCACATGAGCATGTGTGACTCATGTATATGGGAGGAGAATGAAGGCTTCCTTAGAAACTTAACGATCTAGACTTGCTGTTTCACTTTGCCTGATTTTACCTTGGACTCTACTGATCTGATTTTCCTGCTTCTCAGCAAACCTACTTTGGCCTCAAATTCTGTCAAATCTAGTTTGCTTTTGGCATTGCCAAAAATCAGAGTTTTGTTTTGTTTCTTCATGTTCCAATCCTTGCCTGGGCTTGCTTCTTTCTTTCTTTCTTTCTTTCTTTCTTTCTTTCTTTCTTTCTTTCTTTCTTTCTTTCTCTTTCTTTCTTTCATCATTCATCTGGATATCCTTGCTCCAGTCTACACTCCCATCACCCCAGTGCGGAGCTGAGAATTGACCACACCAGTTATGTGGTGCTCATGAAAGCTGTGTAGTAACCTGAGGCTCTTGGCTGCCCGCTCAGTGTCTAACCAGCTAACAGACCGCTCTCCACTGCCCGCACCTTCTTCTCGCCTAGGATGAGATGTTTTCTTTAAAATATTGATAAGAAGACTAAAAACAGAGCACTGCATAAATTCTTGATTTGAATTACTGATAAATTCATTCCTTAGAGGGCAAAAGAAGAATCAGAGCTACAGGAAAAGCTGTAAGGTGAACCTAGAAAGAGAAAACGTAAAACAGACCACGTTATTCTCTAGGCCATGCTATGTTACAGTTTTTAGCCAAGGAAGAGGCCACAATTCTAATCAGTTTTCCTTTACTTTTTAAAGTCCTGCTTCAGAAAACTTGGCACACTGGGTCTCAAATGTATTCTATCAACCAGCAGCATCACCATTCCTGGATAATTTAGAAATGCAATTTTCTAGGCTCACCCTAGTCTTCATGAATTAGAAACTCTGGGATGGTATCTGATGGTCTAAAACATATACCAGGTGACATTAATGCAAATTAAAGTCTGACAACCACTGGTATAGAGAAAAGACAGTTTTGATTCTATGGGCAAAGACTTGAGAGAGCAGCTCTCAGGTTTATAAAAATCATCTTGGGGCAGGGGATTTAGCTCAGTGGGAGAGCACTTGTCTAGCAAGCACAAGGTCTTGAGTTCATTCCCAGCACACTGCCTGCTCCAAGAATCATCTTATGCTTGTTTAAGGGAAGATCTTGGGACCATCCTCCAGAGAATCTGATTCAGTACATCTGAAGTGGTCCAGAATCTCATTTGAAGATGCAAACTGAGTAATTTTAAGTAGGTGATCCATCAACAACTCTGAAAAACTGTCCTCATTGGTCACTTCTTAGTGCCACATATACAGATGCTTTCTATAGCATTTGATACCATTGACCACCTCCACTTCCTGCAATTCATTCCCCTCTTCCTATTCTGCTGACCATTCAGTGCCAATTTACTTTACTGAATTCACTAATTCTTCCCAACCTGTGTAGGGCCAGGGGGCCCTATAGCTAGAGAAAAGGTAGAGCACAGGCCTCATTGAGCTTTATTGGAAATTAATAGGCAACGTTGACCTCTACAGCCAGACCCAAAGACAAGGGCAGCTAGACTTCAATAATGAGAAAGACAGAGGCAAAGAAACTAGCTCTGGGAAGGTCCCAGGTAGTATGATTAACACACAAATCACAAATTTCCCCTTTATTCAATCCTTAAATCTAAGTAACCTGTCCTTAAGCCACCCCCCATGATCTTACCCTCTACCAAAGGACAGAGAAAGTTTGCATGACTAGAATAAATCCAAAGTTAAAATGAAAGACAAGCCAGGGAGAAGATGAAAAACAATCCAGAAAACCAATCAGATTCCAGGACCTTAATGGGACAAGTATCTCAATTAAAAGGAGCTACAGACAAGAAATCCAGGAGCAATTCACTTTCAAATTCTCCCTACTTGGTCCGAGCTGCCATCTGTCATCTCTCCTTTCCCCCTTTCCCATCTTCAAATAAATTGTCTTCTTTTATTTTAAACTGTTTTCTTTGGTTCTTTTAGGATGCTGGGTTTAGGATCACTGGGAGCTAGCTACCTGTCCAGCAGAGCAGTGGCATTGAGCGGGAAAGCCCCAGGGGCCAGGACTCTGGGTTCTGGCATGGAGTCATAAAATCCTTCCCTACCTCTTTGGAAATGCTGAATGGTTGACCCAACCTGTTACTAATCTCACTTTTGTGTAATCCACCCCCGCCCCTTACATTCTGTACCCACTGCCTGTGCGCTCTCACTGATAATGCGGCAGTGCAACTGTGAACGTTTAGGGGCCAATCAGAAGCTTTTAAATCCTCTCCTTTAATGGGGATGAGGGAATTAGTGAACTGAGATGATGTAAAGTCCTATAAATACCCTGAAGTCGCTTTGTTTGTGGCCTAGGGTCTTGGAGTGTGAACTCTCCTGGGTCCATCGGAGTAAATAAACCTGAGTTCCCCAGCTCTGAGTGGCGCTTGGTTTCTCAATGGTCAATTTCTGCAACAGCATGATGTGGCAGAGCAGCGGCTTGCTATCCAGCATGGTGCAGTGTGGCATGGTGTACAACTCTCCCCAGACATAACACCTGTAAATGTTAACATGCCCCAAAGCTCACTCTTCAAGTCTCTTCTCTTTCCCATTCATACTCACACCCTAAGTGCTAATGATTCCAATTAAATCTCCAGAAACATATACCAAACAGATATCTTCACTCGATTATTTAAATGGTATTTAAAATTTAATATTTCCAGCACCAGATTCTTGAGTTCCATGCTTTGAACCTGTTCCTCTTCTCACCAAATGTCACCTTGTCACTACTTTCATTTTCTTCCAGCTCCTCAGGTTAGAACCCCAAAATTATCCATCTTTCCTTTTACATTTTTTCCCTCTCTTTCTAAATTCAGTTGCTTAGCAAATTTTAGCTCAGTCTACCATTCAAATATGTCTCACATCTATTTCTAACCACCTTCATTACCACCATTCTCTTCCAATCAACTAGTATCTCTTTCCTACATAACTGTGACAGCCCCCTTACTGACCTTCCTAATTCTTTCTTTGAACAGTTCAGATGCACCTTCTAAAACAATTTAGAGCGAGTTATTGCTTTGCCCAAAACCCTCTCCTGCTTCCCATCTCAGTGGGATAAAATCCAAAGTTCATATCATGACGTTTGCATGCTCCAGCCCCAGCTCCATTCCCTAACTCAGTTTGCAGTCTCTCCCTCCCTGTTTCCTCATCAACCTGACCTCTTTGCTCTTTCTCAAACAAACCAAATGCTTTTGCACTCCTGGGTCTTTGCCGTGTGTATGTCCTCTGCCTAGAATCTGCCCCTGTCACTCTCAACCCTTCACCTGAGACATATATGCTCCTCATTCTGGTTTCCAAGCAAATGTCAAGTCCAAGAGACACTTTCCAATTACTAAAGAAACAAAGCCAGTAGTAGATACATAAGAGATTTATTGCAAGTGATTGGCTTGGATGATTGTGGGCTGGTAATCTGAGAGCTCTGCCTTAGGCTGTTTTGCCCAATTCTAGATGCAAGCCTTTCAAGTTTATCTGGGGAGGAATACATGCAGGCCCAACAGAATTCTCTTTGTGAGAGGTGTGGAGGTAACTTCTGATAGAGAACTTTCCTAAGGGATTCAGGCATGACAAGCTGATTCAGTACCAAAAAAGGAACAGATCTGAACTGAGTGGTGTTTTTCAATATTTATTTCCAAAAACACACTCCACAGACCACAAATTTAAATATCACATTGTTTCTTTAGTGTGAGAAACCAAAGGCGTAAATAAGGAGCAAAATGGAGGATAGCTATTGGGAAGTAGGAAGAACATGTTCAAACAAGAAGGGAAACAAGGGAAGGAGGAAGGGGAAGAGAAGGAAAAGAAAAGAGATTAAAAAAAGAAAATGGAAGGGAAAAAATGGAAACAAAGCTTTTCTAAATGGACAGAAAAAAAAGAAAAAAGTAAATGGAGAGGGGAGGAGAATGGGAAAAAAAAGAATTAAGATGTATTATGTACAGGTACAAATTCCCCATGATGAATGTGATCATTACATATGGCAAACCTGTACTAATAAAAAAATTATAAGAGAAAAAAACACTCCAAGGACTTATATTGCAATTCTATGAATAGGGAAGTGATAGAAGTAAAGCCAAAGAACTGTGCATTCCTTATCTGTTTCTGAAAATTACCACATATGTACTGGCTGGAAACAACACACATTTGTAATTTCACAGAATCTGGGTGAGGCCTAACAGAGTCCTCTGCTTCAGGGTCTCTCATGGGGCTATAATCAAGAAGTTAGCCAGGGTTGGGATCCCATCTGGAAGCTCAGCCCCAGAATGATCTGTTCATGTGGTTGTCAGCAGGAAACAATGCCCTCTGTCTTGTTGCACTCAGGGCTCAAGTTCTTACTGGCTGACAGCTGGTCAGAATAGCTGAGTTCCTTTGGACTGGGCCTCCCAGCATGGCTGCTTGCTTCATTTATGCAAGTGCAGAGGCAATCAAGAGAGTCTACTAGCAATGTGCAAGCTGCAAATGCTATGTAACGCAACTATGGAAAGGACAACCCATCATTCTGTTATATTTTATTGGTTAGAAGCTAGTTACAGGTCCTACCCACACTCAAAGTGGAGGGATTGCACAAGGTGTGATACACCACGAGGCAGAGATAACAGGGGACCAGCTGAGGGTTTTTTTCTGCTTCGAATCAGTTCATCAAAAGTCACTGGAGATATTAGCATCATGAATTTTAGTATTGCTATGGCACAGCATATCTTAGGAGAAGAGAAATGAATTTCATAGTGGAATTTTGTTGGAAATCTGAGAACACGGGGATCCTAGAGGGATCTGAAACTGAAGGACATCAAACAAGCTTTGTAGTCTGTATTTTGGTCTCAATAGCCTTACAATGCAAACGCAAGTTTGAATTCAATAAATGTAATTGTCCATATGGTGGCAGTAGATGCTAGTAAATTCTAAGTGTTTTGAGTAACTGAAGGAACAGAAAAGTGTTCATTTCCTTATGTGGAAACTCTCTTTTGCCTGATCCTTGGAAGGAGAGGGTGGTAACTAATGTCTTTGTACCTACCCACCCTCAAACACTCGCCCTAAAACATGACCCCCGAAGAGTCTAAACTCAGACAGTTCGCTATACTCCTCCTGCAACAGCAACAAGGACCATGGAGAGGGGAAATGAAGCCTCTTAAAATAGGTACTGACAAAGACTTTCCCTGTCAAGTACTAACAGACAAACATTTCAAAGCTACATTAATTAAAACAATGTCATACTTTGATCTGGTGTAAAGCTAGTCCAGTTCAGAGTTGATACTACTGGGAAATCCAAGGGGAAAAAACTATCACTAGTCACCTCCCAAATGGGATCTGTATCCCTATGAAAGAAGTCCACGACAACTGCCTTACCCCTCCCACTGTGTAAGCCCTCAGAGAAAAGGCACCTTCTGCAAACCATTAAATGAGCCCTTGCTAGACACCAAACCTGCCAGCACTTTGATCTTGGACTTCCCAGGCTCTAAAATTTCTGTTCTTTATAAGCCACCTGGTTTATGATATTTTGTTAAGGCAGCCAGAACAGACTAAGACGAGGGAGATGGGAGGGAGTAGAAATGTTAGGGAGCATGTGGAGGTATGATTTTAGACAAACTAAGATGCCCACATGGGAGGAGTTAGCTCAAGCGGTAAGCACTTGCCTAATAAGTGCAAGACCCTGAGTTCAATCCCCAGCACTATCCCCCAAAAGGATGCCAAGATGGTTGAGAGACATTTTAGACACAGAATGAGCAGAACTTGTTGACTAACTAGATTGGAGTTAACAAGGAGAAAGAAAGCAGAGAGAATCAGTATTTGGTCAAATATTTCTTGAACTTGCTGTGTTTGATTCCAACATGACCAATTCCTAATACCTTCAGGCTTCATTAGGTTGGTTAAGACCAATGTAACAAAGGATGAGAATGACGTCTAGTTTATAAAATTACAACAAACTCAGAGTGTTTCCTTGCAATAATTTAAATATATTGAGTAAATGCATCTGGTTCATAGTGAGTTATAACTTCTTACTCAGCTAATTCAAAAGAGAGCCACTGGGGATTCTTTTTCCCTTTTCAAGTAGTAGCCCCAATTCCCTTTAGATTGTGTAGCTAAAATGCAAGTATTGCTGCTAGCATAGGTATGCCATGTTCATCATGGGCTTTGAATGGGTAATGGCTGTAATAACTATTCAGTGAGCAATTATTACAAGCATTTTACTCATCACTGCGGGAGAATGACAAAAAAGAAATGGTTCTTGCCATAGGCGATCTTACAAGCAGAGACCAAAAATACTGTAACAGGAAATAATTAGAAAACCAAGCTGCAGGTGTTCCTTACAAGTTACAGCACATGGGAGAGAACAAATAGAATGGAGTAATTCCTTAGAGCTTCATGCAGGAAGCAGGCCCTGAAGTAGATGATGAAAATATATAGTCACCATCTCCTTGACCCCCACAGGCCAGGGCTAACCCAGAAGGACACACTCAGAAATCTCCAGACTAGACATGGGCACCAGTCTCTGTATTCATGTTACCTCGAACAGGGGACACAAAACAACTCTCCCTCCCATTCCATCCCCACACTTCCATGACAGCTATGGGATGGACACGCAGGTTCCGCTGCTCGGCCGGTATCCATCCAGGAAAGAAGACACTGCTCTTCTCTTTCTTGCAAGTTTTTACGATATCTTATGTTAGCTCTCTTACAGCAAGTATGTGTGTGTGTGTGTGTGTGTGTGCGTGTGCGTGTGCGTGCAGGCATACACACATGCATATTTTAAGGTAACTCTGCACCTTTTCTAAGGCAGCTTCCACTCCCCACTAACTTTGTCTCTAACAAAATCCCACAATTGTTTTTGCGGTGAAGGAGGGGTGGTGCTGGGGATCGAACTCAGGGCCTTATGCTTGCTAAGCAAGCGCTTTACCACTGAGCTAAACTCTGAACCTCAAATCTCATGCCTTTAGTCTTTCTCAAGCCCTGTGGACGAATATGAGGCTTAGTTGGTGAGTCTTTTTAGAATGTGAAGAACCAGCTGCCTCTGAACCCCGATATGTACTTTATTGGTAATCTGAGAGAAGAGGAAAAGTCTTGCTCACCATCCTATTATGGCTGGGGTCCTGTTGAGTTTAGCTGGCAGAACAAGCAGGTGAAGTCCCCCTTGACTTCCATGGAACAGCCAAAAGAGTGATCGGTCCTTAGTGCAGCAACAGAGAAGGAGTTCAAGATCAAGGTCTCCGGGGACAATGGTGACAGGGAAGGTGCTGAAACTATTTAAGGATAAGGGTGCTGATGATGATACAATGTTTTGGGGGAGGGGAGAGATTGAATACATTGTATGTTTAAAACTGACTTCACAGGACCAGGCATGGTGGCACAGGCCTGTAATCCCAGCACTCAGGAGACTGAGGCAGGAGGATTACCGTGAGTTTGAGGCCAGCCTGACTACATAGTGAACTCAAGGCCACCCTGAACTAAATAGCAAAACCGTGTCTCAAAAAACCAAATACATACATACATACATACATACATACATAAATAAAATAAAAATAAAATTAACTTTACAGACTTTTCAAGAAGGACTCTGCCATACTTTGGAAATGATGTTGGGGGAGGTAAATAGAGAAGACCCAATATACAGGGGAGCTCAGGCCTCTCAGTCCCACCTCTGCATGGTCCCAGTCTTACCTGGATAAAAGAGCCCAGGTTTATTTTTGTTGGATTACTATTCTGGTTGCTCTGTGCTCCCAGAATGAAAGGAAATAAAAGGTCACCTTGGAATTTGTTTTTCCTTGCAAAGTCCGTAGCCCCTCTTAGTTATGCATAAATTCAACACAGCCTCGGCTCTGAAGAACTAGTGAAAATTCCTTATTATTTTAGCAAAGTTAGCCTCTCCTCTTAGTACATCTGTAAAAACGGAACTTTTGCCTAAGAAAACTTTAGATCTGCAAGGAAGAAACCAATGCCCTGCTCTCTTTTCTCTAAAATATGGAATTAAGGAGCTTGGACTGTGACAGTTTAGGCTAGCCATAGTGCAAGTCAATGAGTTTTCTGAAATAAGGCATCACAAAGGAAGAAAGAAGAAACCACTGCCTGGCGCTGAGCCCCAGGACTGAGCCAAGGGAAAGAAACTGACTTTTTGTGTCCATAAGGCAGTGTTTGAGGGAATCTGCCCAAGTCTAGTCCACTTGGGGGCAAACACACTTAGGAGAGGTCCTTGCGTGCTATTTCAAAGATTTAGTTACCAATGTCCAATCCTTAGAGGTCCAGAGTTACTACTGTAGAAAATCCGTGAGTACCAGACTCCAGAATTTAAGCTAAACTTGCTCTTCTGGAGACATCTGATAGATTCAAACCCTACGAAAACAGTTGAGGGAAGAAAGGAAATAAGCAATGAGTGTGGATTTATGGGCACACTGAAAGATCCCTTTTCGCCAGGAAGAACATGAGGAAAGTGAGATTACCTATCATTGCAATCTGGACAAAACTCAAGTGGAGGATTCACCCATCATGCATGGAAGACCCTCCAAACTGAAAACAGGAAAATGGGGACTTTTCAACAGGTTACCACCAAGGCAGTCTAATCAACCTCCTTCACTCTCACTCGCTCCTAAGTACTGACAGTAAAAACACAAGGACTCATGGACAAACAGAAGAAGGACTTTGAGAAATGGACCAGAGCTGCTGCCAGTAAGGTTTGTAGATCTCAGTGCTCTGTGTTCTGTAGCAAAAATGGGAGCTACTTCCACCCCAAAATTTAAAAAAAGTTCATCTCAGATATGTTTTTTAATTTTTATTTTTATTCACTTATTTATTTATTTATTTATTTATTGGTGCTGGGGATGAGATCTAGGGCCTCATGCATAATTTTTTTTTAATATTAGGAGGTTGAATACAGGGTTTCACAGCTAAAAATAACTAAGCCAAACTAGTGTTCTTCCACACCCTCAGGCAGCCTCCATCCATGTGATACAGCTGTCTGCTGAAGTCTGCCAACAGGACAGTTAAAAATAGATGATGGCCTCCTGTAAGGATGTTACACGATTGATTTATAGTCTTCCACATTTATTGCTTTAGATTGTCTCCAAATACTTTTGCTGAGTTCTCACAGAACAAATTTGAAAACCTATGCATACTTCACAAATTTTTGAAGTTGGCTACTTAATATTTTTAATATGTTTAAAGAGTTGAAAAGTTTGTTTATTCATGGGTTAATGTTACTTTATTGCTCAAATAAGCCAGTATTTAACCATTCCAGTTTTCCATTCAGATTTTTACTACTAAACAACTTTGTTCTTATATGTGTGTAACAAGATGAGAATGGAAGTTTTGTCAGCGATATTACTTATTTCTTCAACCCTTTCTAAATTCAATGACAAAGATTAAAAAAAAAAAAAAAGAAATGCCAAAGATCACACAGTAGCCAATTGCCAAAAATTGTTTTTAATGATGTATGTACTTAGGTGACAACCTACTTAGCTCCAACTTAAATTCTTATTAAAACAATAAATTGGAAGCCACCTGACTTATAAAAGTGTGTATTATTCTGCCATTCAAATCACTCATTTTCACAGCTTCTGGGAAATATACAAGAAAGGTTTTATATAAAATTACAAAATTTCTAATTTGATTACTTCTTATTCACTTAGAAATATTTTGCCATAGGACTAAAGTCAGATAAAACTGGTATAAAAATAAACTCCTGGATTAGAAATTGTGCATTTTTATGTTTTTCCTTGACTCTGAATGAACTACATATTTTGGAAATCAATCTTTTTGCGGGAGGTTGCTGAGGACTGAACTCGGGGCCTTGTTCTTACTAGGCAAGTCTACCACTTGAGCTAAATCCCCAAACCCTGGAAATTAATCTTAAGTCATAATAAAGTACTTTTAAAAGGAATCATGGACAAGGTGAGCAGGACAAACACCAGAGAATTATATTATGTGAATAGATTCAAATTGTCTTTTCATAATCTAAATGTTGCATCTAATAACTAAATTAACATTAACATCTAGAAGGAAGAAATTAACTTTAATAAGGTCATTTTCTAAAGTTTAGGGCACTGAACTTTAGAATACAACAATATGTTGTATTTTTTAGTATTTTGCCTTGCATCCCCTATATATTAGCATACATGCTTTTTTTTACCATTATTATTTTTTATCTTTGTATTTTTAACATTCACAGAGTTCTTAGTGTTTAACAAATATTAGGCCAGGTCAAGTAAGTGGGGAAAAATTATCATTCATTCATCCGAGTCATACTTACCTGTGAGAGTGTGCTCTTGTTTGAACAGGTGAATCTAAATACCACGTTGCCTAGAGTCTGGCCGACAGCAAGAGCAGGCACACTATGACTTCAGGAAAGCTTGGCTAAAGTAGGACTAGAGGGAGGCGGCCATTTCAGCAAAGAGAGAGAGTCTACCTGATAATCTCATCATGAGATTGAGTGTCAATATTCAGCATGGAAGAGATACTCCAAACATGTCAGCCATGATACAGGCCCTCCAGTTTCTGTTAAATCTGAGGATTTAGCCAGCTCGCCTCATCATTCAACTTGAAGCCAAAGACCTGAAAGCTCTCAACAGCACCTGTACATGTCACAGACTTGGAGAGCATCACTGAATTATTCTGGATATGGAAACAGATCAGAATCTGGGTTGGGGATTTTTGTGCCTTACAATAATTTTTCTTTTTTCTTTTTTTTGAGGCAGGATCTCACTATGCAGTTCAGGCTGGCCTCAAACTCATAGCCACCCTCCTATCTCAGTCTCCCAAGTGCTGGGATTTCAGGCATGTGCCACCACGCCTGGCAATAATCTTCTTAATATTGGGCTCCTCCAGTAGTGAAGGGTCCTCTGGCTTGGTCCAGGTCCTGGAGATCTCAGCAGTCTGTAGGCTGTGACAGTAATACCTTTGGAGTAGCAGTACTGATCAATTTCTCCTGAATGAATATAGGTGGCACTAGACCTGATTAGTCACTCGTTTATATTTCTTTCAAGGCTTGTTCAAACTTCTCAATCTGAAAGTGGTTGAGCATCAAGTGCTCTCACCAACCCCTTGTCCTCCAGCTCCACCTGTCATAGAAAGGAATACCTGTGGGCATTCCTGGAGGGACTTATAAGGATATTAGCTTGGTTTAGTCTTCTTTCTCTCAAGCATCCAAGAATGTTAATTTACTCTTGAAGATATCACCTTTATCATCTTAGGGACTGAGTCCTTCCCAGCCTGAAATTCCTGTGGCCAATGAATAAAATAGATATCCAAATACTGTAATCTAATTTCAGATCCTGGAGAGTCTTCCAAAAGGCTGCCTTCAGAAGGCTTCCATAAAATATGTGGACCACAGCTTGCTAGCAATGAACAGGTCCTCTCACTTCACAACCTTCTATTGGATCTTCTCTTGGATGCGATATTTGCTTAAGTGCCTGACTTATTTCTCTTAATATTGTGTTCTCAAGTTGCATCCATTTACCTATGAATATCTGAAGTTTATTTTTCTTTATGGCAGCATAGTATGTGTATGAATACCAGCTCAAATATCACATGATTTCTCTTATATGAGAAACACAAATAAAGAAAAAAACAGGAGAGAGAGATATAGAAAATAGGGAGAAGTTCAAAAACTTTCCCAAATTACAAACTCTGTTGTTTTTAAAGTATTTCAATATATATGCTAATTGGTTTCATTTATACTACTAGTTTATCTTAGTTCACTGAAAAGAAAGATTTGTGTTATTATCTGTTTGTTTCTTTTTTGGTTTATGTCTTATATCTGAGTAACTACTTTGAAGACAAAGATACATGATGTAATAA
Organism: Hystrix cristata; assembly: GCA_004026905.1. Lineage (NCBI taxonomy): Eukaryota > Metazoa > Chordata > Mammalia > Rodentia > Hystricidae > Hystrix > Hystrix cristata. The sequence continues at coordinate 63,414 of PVJO010000040.1, forward strand.
CTATTGTTATTGCCTTATTATTTGTGAAATTTTGTTTTATTTTTTCATAAAATAAAAAAGAAGAGAATTACAGCATTTTATTATCAATTGGCAGAGGATGTACCTGCAAAGGAGACTGTAAGAGAAAGAAAGAGAAAGAGAAAAGTTTGAGAGGTAAAAGGAAAATCAAGAGAATGTTAAGTCATTGCAACAGAAAGATGTTTCAAGAAAAGAGAAGTTAACAATGTCAGATGACATGAAATACCAAGGAAGATGAAAAATAAGATTTAACATTGTGAAAATCATTGGTGACCTTAGTAGATGTTGAGAGAGAGCAGTGGTTCTCAACCAGGGATCATTTTTCCCCAGGAGGGTCAATTGGCAATATTTCAAGACACCTTGGGTTGTCCACAACTAGTGAAATGGGCTCTGCGGGCATCTAGTGAATTTAGGCCAGAGATGCTGCTAAATATCTTAGATGCACAAACAGTCCTCATGTATACAAAAAGCAGTAGCCAGTCTACAATACCAATAGTGCCAAAGGTAGGAAACACTGAGGTAGACCCACACAGGCAGAAGTTAGATTGGAGAGGGTTTAGAAATGAGTAGAAAGAAGAAATAGAAAGAGTAAGAAGTATAGACAACTTTAAAAATTTTTCCTATGAAGAGGAAGATGTAGGACAGTATTTAGAAAAGGAATGAGACAATCAAACGAGCACATTCTTTTCTCTTTTTCTCTAAATTGGTAGAAAATTAAGCCTATTTTCTATTCAAAGGAAAAATTGAATATTAGGATTAGAGAAAACATAATCTATAACTTTAGATCTCTGAGAAAGTGGATAAAATAAAAGAGGAAGATTTGGCCTTAGGAGAATTGTTATACCTATATTATAACAGTATGGATAGAGATAGAGTTAGAGTTGTATGTTGGAAATGGGACAGGTGACAGAGTTCCCATTCAATGGCTTCAATTTTTTTTTCTATGAAAGAAGAATCAAGGCCATCTTCTGGGAATCACAAGGAATGAGAGGAAGAAAGTTTGAGGAGACTTGAAAAAATTATTTTTGACCAGGAGTCATTACAAGATTTCTGAACAGTGTTAAAGATCTACATGAAGATGTTTTACTATTGTTTTTCCTTCAGAAATCAACATGCCCTGTTGCAGAACTCTCTCCAGCAGTGCTTGATTGCTGAGGCACAGATGCAGAGAAAGCAGACAGTTTGGTTCATCCATGGTTGCATTTCTCATTACATGCCAAAAAAAAAAGACAGAAATGGAAAGAAGTTTAGGATCTAGCAAAGTACTGTTGCAAATATCTCATGGAATCTTCACATGGCAAGGAGGGATGTAGATAAAGGTGACAGGTGGACTGGAAGAAAATGCACAAGTTAATAAACATGTATAGGATATTTTATCCAAGGCAAACTATAAATGTGGTTAGTAACTTCATGTTACAAGTAATATGAATGGAGATATGGGGCAGTTAAATGAACTTTTCCGCAGCTAATTAATATTAGGGTACTCGAGGCACACAGAACAAAGTTCTGATTATCATCAGTATGTGTTGTGCAAGACGGGCCTATTTGTGGAGGCCACCTGAGGATCCATAGAGCCGAGGGAGAATTTTACAATACCACCTGCAGAGGTTAGAAATAGACACACTCTAGGTATCAGCAATAAAAAAAAAAGTCACTGTTCTTTGATTCCCCCTTTCTTCTCGTGAGAAGGTGTGCTGAGGTAAGGACCGTCTGATGGATATTCAGTCCAGTATTCCAAGAGAGACACCACCCCACCATTGCTGTCTTACTAGACAAGCATGATAGTAACCTTATCAAAAGAGCTACTCAGACAACTTGAGAATCTGGCTGGATTTTCACACTAGTCGGAGGTGAGTGAAACCTTGCTGTTCAGACCTCAGGACAGGCACTCGTATACAAAGTTGTAGTTATTGCAAGAGGAAAAAATAATGTCATTGGTCTTCTGGGAAGTTAAGATCAGCTGTGGCTTCTCCCTCTAGAAGAAAGGTAATTCCTGGGTTGGGGATTTAGCTCACTGGTTAGAGTGCTTGCCTGGCAAGCAGAAGGCCCTGAGTTTGATCCCCAGCACCAAAAATAAAAAGGTAATTCCTGGTTCCAGATGGCCCACGGTTCAGGACCAAGACTTAGATCTCAGGGTCAAGTTCAGACAAGGCTACCCTTGCATTATAAAATTCTATATATCATTCAGTAAATGACATTCAGACTAGCTTATAAGTGTATTTCAGCAAACTTCTCTCACTTTATTTCTTTGTCATCCTGTGTGGTTTTTAGGAAAAAAAAAAAAGGAAAAAACAAAGGATACAATTTCAAAGTGAAGAGAGTTTTTGTGAAATAAACCATAATGTTGGTATTTAGCAATCAACATGGTTTAAGCTTTAGAGACAAATTTTAAATGTGACTTCTGATACATAAGTGAAAATACTACATACATAAATACCTAAATTTCAACATGCTTCACGAGGGCTTTTTATCCCCCCGCCCTTTTATAACAAAGGCATAAAAATAGGGGGGAAGGCTAAGAGAACAGAGAGAAGAATGTGCCCAATAAAGATTTTTCCTTGCTGGGCGTGATGGAGTCCATCTGTAGTCCTAGTGCTTAGAAGGCAGAGGCAGGAGGATCACTTCAGCCCAGGAGTTCAAGACCAACCTGGACAATATAGTAAGATCCTGTCTAAACAAAACATTCTTTTCTTTAATTGATTTAAAGTTGTATGATAAAATAATAGAAGATATATGACAAAGACACTGAAAAGATGCTATAAGAGATGCAATTTCTGAGATTCAAGATTTCAAAAGTGTTGTGAAATGTCAAACAAAAAGTTGGGGCTGATAGAGAAAAGTACAAACTAGGCCTTATCTGTGTTGTTTTTCAGTTGAAGGTACACTAAAGCTACCTAAAATTATGCAATATTGAAATGAATGGAGCCTCACGTTTTCTGATTGGACTCAGTACTCAGCAGAAACCCAGCATGATGTTATTGGAGATTTTGCTTTTCTAAAATCCCAAGTGATCCAGTACTTCTGGTCCTTGGGTAGCACTTTTTGTTGTTGTTGTTAGGTTTTTGTTTTTTTTGGTTTTTTTCCTGGTGCTGGGGATTGAACTCAGGGCTTGCTAGGCAAACACTCTAATCAGTGAGCTAAATCCCCAGCCCTGGGTCACATTTTTAATAGCAAAGTACTGATAACTCCTGACATAACCTAGTACCCAGGGAACCCAAATAGAAACTCCTCACATATTTTTTCAGCCATAGAGATATACAGATATTCACAAGATTAGAAAGCTGTGGCATAGGGAAAAAGAGTTTGCTTCCTATACCTGTGAGTCATTGAATTAACTATTTCTTTATGCTAATCAAAACTATTAACATAACTATCACGCGAATACCTGGATAGTCCTACAAGTACTAATAAAGTAGCACATGCACACCAGGTAACAGGCCAGGAAAATACACAGGGGGATTGTTATAGAGTAATGTGGCATATGTTTTTACATAGGTAACATGGAAAGTTCACAGTTATAAATCTGCAGACTTACTTGAGAAGAACATCTCAGGTGTCTAGTAAAACACGTTTTTACATGTTTTTACATAGGTAACATGGAAAGTTCACAGTTATAAATCTGCAGACTTACTTGAGAAGAACATCTCAGGTGTCTAGTAAAACACGTCTTGTAAGCTGAACCATGTGTTCAAGTACCAAGAAAGCTGTGTTTCTTGCTGCTGCCCACTAAAGACACTCGATCAGCAGATTGAGAGCTGCCAGTGAAAGCCATGTCTGGAATACATTAAGGGGCTCTAATTGGCCAATTGTCCCCATGTTTCATGTCTGGGTGACATTCACAGCCCATTAAATAGAAACGGTCATCTGTTTCCCAAACCCAATGCCCAGTTTCTTCTATATTTCCCTACCTTTTAGACAGAGGTATTACCCCAGTCTGGATTTTTATTCCCCCAGTTTGGATTTGTATTCCAATTTTGCAGTTAAATTTGGAGGTTTGTGAAGAATTCTAGAAAATGTGATCTCTGGGTCCTTGATATTATACTTAATCCTTATAGTCTCTCCCCAAATTCTTCACTATAAGAGCTATTTGTATCTGCTATCTATAGTCCACCTCCAACCCCAAAACAAAAATGCTGTTGCTTGACTAAAAGTAGCACAATTTAAGGTTAGAGTTACCATGTTTCCTACCCAATCAGATTGAATTGTATTATCTCTGGAATTTTGCTGTTTCATTCCACAAAAAAAAATTAGTCATACAGCCTAATCAGTACCCTTCATCTCTATGTAACTTATAATACCTTATTGCCATGTCCAGGAATAAAAATAATCTGATTTTTATTTCCCCTCTACTTTACATTTCTAGACCTCATTTTCCTACTTATAACCTGGAGTTGGTAATTATCTTGCCTTCTTCACAAAATTGTTATGAAAATTTAATAGAACCATAAATAGCGTAATCACATAGCTATCAGACATTATCACTGAGAGTGTATGTTTAATTTAGCACACGAATAAACTATTTTTCAATTTTTATTAGTACACATTTGCAGTACATAATGATCACACTTGTCGTGAGATGTTGGTACATGTACATAATGCATCTTAATGCTCTTTGCTTCCCTTTTCCTTTCTCTACATCCCCCTCCTTTTATTTTTTTATTCATGTATATTTGTGATACACAATAGAACATGGGACTAAGGATCAGAATTTCCAAGTGAATCCCCTAGGATTTTTGTAAATTCTGTGTGAGAGAGACTTGGTGGGAGTCTTAACATCCCCACGCTTTTCTCATCCCATCCTTCCTTGTTTTGCAGAATAAGGGGAATAAAGGCACATCAGCAAGGGCATAACAGGGTTTCCTTGATTTCCTGTCCAGAAAGCAGCCATCTCACGAATTCAGTTGCCCAAAGGCCTTCAGGTCTTCTTGAAATCCACTATCACTGCTGCATCTACCAGAAATTCCTCTGATTTCTGAACCACAGAGAGTATCTCACTGAGCACTTTATTCCCAACGAAGACTTCCTATTTCTGTATTCCTATATCAAAGAACACCATATAAATACAAAATTAAGGCTCTTAAAGCAGCACGTCTACACAACTAGTTAGTGCCTCAGTAAGTTCTAGAACTGTCTTGCCTGACATGTTTTCTTCGTGTTCTTCTTATGTCACCTTCTCCCCTAAACAGCAGAGAATTGTGAACGCAAGGTTGTTTGACACCTTTTTACTGTTACTGTTAAGATATAACAAGAAAGAACTAGAGCAAACTTCAAATTTTCATTACTTTTTAAAATTTATTTTACAGTATCATAGACTCAATAAGCTTGAGGGAGGAGAGCAAGTGGAATCTGGATGGATCTTACAGAATTTGTCAAATAAATATGGCAGGGTTTACAAAATCCAGCTCAAAAAAAAAAAAAGTTCAAACTAAATTTTGAATTGGTTCACAATACAACGTATTTCATACATTTGCCCTTCAAAAATACCATTATTACCAAATTTAAGCCTTATTATATTTAAGTTGTAACTTTGTTGTTTAAATCTCTATATAAGTTTTCCAACAAAACACTTTAAAAAATGAAAGTTTATTTGTATTTTTCTATAACCAATGAGCAATCCTTTGCCTGGACAGGCCATATCACCTACGTTCATGGAATAAACTTCCCAAAGTGCTGATTGACTTAATTTAATGTTTTGCTGATTTTCCACTCTGTTGCATTCGAGATACATCAGCCCTTTACTACTGTGTAAGCAGGAAAACGACTCTCGCAGGCACAGTAAATTGAGAAGAGGGCTTTTTTTAAACCTTAGGGAATTAAAATAGATTGGCCTTTGTAGTTATACCACTGACCTTCTGAGTTTACTTGATTGGCAGTGAAATATTTCTGAGGAGTGCTCTGGTAAGTTATGTTGAGAAACTATATAGCGGGTGTCACTTATAGATTATGCTTCATGTAGTTTTATTTTCACACGGTGTACTGCATGATGATCTGCATCAAATAAATACCTACTCTGAGAATAAAGTCAAAGTAACTTTATTTTCCAACTCTGGCTTTCGGTTACTCTTTGGCCATCTACCCTCAGATAGTCTATCAATTATTGAGAATTGAAAAATGCATGGGTCTGCACTGCTTTGAAAAGAGAAGCAGTCGATAAGAGAGTACACTCCTCTCTCCACAGCAAACTCTAAATCTTTCAAGAATTCCGAGTCAAGTGGCATAACTGCTTATTCTTGCACCATTTGCAGAACTTGAACACCGTCATGTTGATACCTTGAAGTAAGTTATCTCTGTGGGAGTAACTGTAGTTGATGCACTCTCTCTTGGGAAAAGGAGAGGGGTGAAAGAGCAAGGCATATATTGTACTTTGACTCACTCCCAAGATGTTAAGTGTTTGCTAGACTACAGGTCCTGTTCTAGGTTCTGTACACTCAGGAGGAAAGATACTTTCTCCCGCCGAGGAGCTTACTCTCTGTTAGGAGAGACAGACATAGAACTCTTCCATCAGGAAACCTGGTGTAGTCTTACAAACTCTTCAGTTTTGGAAGCTTTGTTTTGGAGATTTGCTTGTTTTCTGCCCTTCTGAACTGGGCGAAGGGGCCGCAAAATCAGCTATCAATTCAATTCCTATTCATAGCTGAGAAGATTTTTTAAAAACTAACCGAAGTTAATGAGAAGGGTGTAACTTTTAAAAAGAGAGTAAATATGGTCTGGTTAGTGCCATATTATCCATAAATTTAGCAGACGTTTTTGAAGAAGGGGTGTTTCATGAGTACAATTTTGATTTTGTAAGATGAAGAGTTGTAGGGTTGGGGATGTAGCTCAATGGTAGCGCACTTGTCTAGCACGGATTCCATAGCTAGCATTGGAAAAAAAAAAAAAGAGTTCTGGGGAAATGGCAGAGGTAGCTGCACAATGATATGAATTAAAAATGTGTAACTGTGGTGGACGGATATGGTCAACTTGAGCAGGAACGCCCAGCTGGACTGAGTTGGTGTGGTTTGGGGTGTAGAATATCCAACTGAAGATTATTGCCAACACAGTATAAAGGAGAACAGGAGCAGAAGATGGCGGCTGGCTCCTGTTTCCCAGGAGAAGCTCTATTGCGGCTGATTCTCCCAAAGGGAACTCAGCCATTCTAGATGCAGAAGGAGCTCGGGGCCTTGCTGTCATCGGGGACGGCTGCTGTTCACTTCAAGGGAGCTCTGGTCTTTGTCTCTGCTGTGAGAAACGTATCCTGGCTCCAGTAAAGATTTCTTCAGCCTTTAGTGCAGACACAGATGTACATGGAACATTGCTGTGAGCTCCCATCCCTTGATTGGATCTTTCGGGTCTCTAGTGCATAGGTAAACATTCAGCTCTCTTCCTGCATTTGGCTTGTATGTGAATGGTGTAACTTGTATTATATTTGCTCTCTTGCAAACCATTAACTCTAGAAAAAAGTAACTAATACAATAGCTAAAAATGGTTAAGATGGAGTTGGGGATGTGGCTCAATGGTAAAGTGCCTAGTATGCATGAGGCCCTCGGTTCAGTTCCTAACACTGCCCAAAAAGAAATAAATAATAGGGCTGGGGATTTAGCTCAGTGATTAGAGTGCTTGCCTTGCAAGCACAAGGGCCTGAGTTCGATCCCCGGCACCACAAAAAAAAAAAAAAAAAGAAAAAAAGAAATAAATAATAAAAACAGTTAAGATAATAAATTGTATGTTACATTTTACCACAATTTTTTTAATTAGGAAAAATAAGTAAATAAATACAGCTCAGTATTTATTAGAAGACTTATTCCAAGAGATATTTTTAAAAATTCTGCAAGAGAAGGAAAAGAAATACAAGGGGAAAATATTTAAGATGTCAAGAAAAAGTTAGCCTATATAAATTATTCACTAAATCAGAAATGAAAGTATAGGTATTATAATATAATCCATTCATATAATACAATTCATTATGGAATGCCTAGAAGTGCCAGGCAGTATACCAGGTAACAGAAACCTCTATTTAATAAAGATGATATTTTTGACAGTATTAATGTTCCTTTCTCATTTACCTTTTCAACGTATAAGACTTTCTTCACTCAGCCTAAGACACTCATCTGCCTCAGCTGGGGATGTGGATTATTACAGAATACATGCAAAGAGAAAGAATAATTTATCTCTAACAGCTGACATTCACAATAGGATTCTGCAGCAAGACTGTAGGCATTTTTTAAAAGAGAAAGAAAGCTATGTCTTTTTATCTCTTGTTTAACATATTATGGGCTGGTTTGGGGGGCTAGTCCCTGACAGGAAGAAAGGAAAACTCATCCCTTGAGAAAGGACTTTAGGGATCATAGAGATAACAAAACTTAAAGAAGGGAGAGGAAGGTGAAAGAAACAGTGATATGTTCTAACAGAAGCAACTCAGATAAGGGGATTACTAGATTATAAACCTATAAACCCCAAGGACTTGTGTCTGTTTTTTTAACTACTATACTCTCAACGCATAGAACAGTGATCAGCACACATAGGGACAGTAGTTATTGAACGTGTAGGGGAGGCCTTTTTGTTCTGCTCCCTTCTGAACTCTAAATGTAAAACGCAGAAAGGAGATAGGAGGACCCAAAAGGAAGGGCCCAACCGAACATGGTCAAGAGAGTAAAATAAAGGGGATCAGTTACAGACAGAACCTGGTTTTCATTCTAAGCATGCACATTATGAATCCACCATAGCAGAGGTGTGGTGAGTTCAACAAGGTGAATGTCTTGGGCCTTGGACCAGGTAGACAATGTTTCAGATACTCAGTGTGGTCTGCAGTGAGAATAGGAACTCAAGAAAGGCCAAGATGGGTTGGGGATGGGGGGAGAGGGAGGTTAGACTCTGATGAAGTCAATAAAGAATGACCAGGAAGTTATCAGCTACAGATCTCAGCATCTTGGGTCGACAACATAACCCAGGACAGGACTAGACACCGTATTTTATTACTACCTGAAGGCAATGTCCTGAGATGACTGAGCCACAGAAGAGCCAGAATATCCCCAGAAGCAAAGTAATTAGTAATAATAAAGTCACTGTGGATACGGTCTTACAGAAGTCAGCAACATTCCGTTTCAATTTAGAAAGTCTTGGGAATAATGTCAGTGCCCTCAGATGGGGACTTTACCAAACAGGATCACTGAGAATGCCGTTGAAATCACATTCATCCACTTGCTCACTATGTGACCTTAAACATGTTACTTAACCTTAGGGACTCAATTTCCTTCTCTTTAAGTTAAGGGTACCAATACTGGTTGCTTCGAGAATTGAGTTAGTTTGTGTGAAGGGCTTAGAACTATTTCTGTAACCTCTTAGATATGTATTAAATACTAGATGTTGTTAACTACTTATAGGATGTATATTAATTTTCATAACATGTATACATTTTATTTTTGTGATCCTTGGAAGATCAGTAACAGCCTAAGAATTAGGGCACAGGGGCTGGGGACTTAGCTCAGTGGTTAGAGTACTTGCCTAGCAAGTGCAAGGCCCTGAGTTTGATCCCCAGCACAAAAAAAAAAAAAAAAAGGAATTAGGGTACAAAAATGACTCGCACACTATCTGAGGTAGATACTTTTCCCTAATTCTGTTTTCCTCAGAGAGAGAACATCCCTAAACAGTATCTTGGTTTCTCTTTGCTCTTTACCTTGCTCCATTCCTGGGGAGGCAGAGTAATTTATCAGGCTGGTAAATTTGGGAAGAATAACTGTGAGTTCTGTTCTTCCTTTTTCGGGAGTGAACAGGCAGCAGTCTTGATTCCCCCCGGTCCTTCTGTGACTGGAGGGCACCTGGCCTCAGTCTAGAGCTTAGTTTTAACAAGGAAGCTTATTCGGCTGGCACATCTAAAGCTGCATTCTCCAACAGGATGTTCGTGTGTGTGTGTGTGTGTGTGTGTGTGTGTGTGTGTGTGCTTGCTTGCTTAGTGTTCTGTGTGTTAAACATTGATTCACAGCCAAACTTTCTGACCAAAAAAATGGTGTGTTTCTGAAACATTTCTCAATATAGTCAGCTTCATGATTTTCTTGGAGCCATTCCTCCTAGAGCTTTCTATCCTTCTTCTGCAAACCAGACCACTTTGAGAACAATTAAAAGTTTAAATGAAGCACCATGCATACAAACTGTGACAAGACTATTACTTTTCTGTCAAGTGTCATTTTCAAAAATAAATTTCTTTAATAACAAAACCTAGGCATTAACCTGTCTCATCACTGCCTACATAAACATTACATTTGTGTATACCTTGTTGAGACTAAGTTTTGGTTAATGAGCTACAGAGAAACATTGCAAAGTATTTCCAGGAATTCTACTTAAAGGAAAAAGGTTCACTCTTCTTTTCCTGTTCCTCCATCCTATTGCCTGAACATATGTATGATAGCTGGAGCTCTGGCAGCTATTTTGCACAATTAAGATGAGGTTCACACAATAAAAGGTGAGTTGGAGGAGCCCAGTGACTTCATAGAGCTCCCCCACCAGCTTTGAACTCCTTAAACTCTAAACTTTTATGTGGGAAATAAATTTATCTATTACTTAAGCCATTGTCACTTTGTTTTTTTCTGCCATGTGCAGTTGAAGTAACCCTGACAGAGAAAATCTTTTCTTCCCAACCAAACTGCCAATCCTAAACCCTCCATTACAAAAATTTTGGAGTCCATGTTTTTAACAGGAAGTTTGATTTATTCACAAGGGGAGAAGTGATTAAGTTTTACATTTGGGGCTGCAGAATATTTTAAAAGATCTACTCTAAGAAAAAAGAAAAGATCACACCACCCCTCAAAATAAAACCCTCTTGAGCTTCCTCCTGACATGGTTTCCAAGTATCCCATACACCGTTTTCAGCTAATTTGATGTCAATGTTTAGGAATTTTTAAAATGACCTTTCCTGTGCAAGCTCTAAAAGCCCAGGTTTGGTTTTGTTTTGAACAGAAATACAACTATTTTATCTCTTCAAATGTACACCTCGATACATTTCTAACAAATATTTATCATACAGTGACTAATCCTAACTTCATTCTTAGGCTCTTTCCTTCCTCTGTCTCTTGCAATTTTGGTTGAAACACTGGGCTCTGAATCTGCCCTTGCACCCCTTCTTCCACAGTAAGAAACTGTCTAAACCTTTTGCCTCTGCTGTGCCAGGTAGTCTCATCTGCATCCGATCTGTCTACCCACCGCCCTTGATCTAGTGGGGACAGCTGGGTGCCACCCTTCCTTATGTAAAGCTGTCATTTACAACCTAACCATTTGGCCTGGTTTAAATCTGATCTAAAATTAATTCCAATCATATGGTTTAAATAATTTCAATTTATAAAGAAGAAGTCAAATGCCTGCTTTGTTTCATCTAATTTTCATACTTGATCCAGCAATGAGGTATTGTTCTCTCCATTTTTATGCATGAATCTCTGAACCGTGATACAGAGGAATTCAAACTAATCCAAAGTTTGTCTCCAAAATTCATTTTCCTGAAGTGATATTATCTCTTTTTTGAAAAAGCTTTGTCTGGTTTTCCACACCTCTTACCATCATATTCAGGTCCTCGTATTTCTCTGCCTTCAACTCTATTTACTTTCCTATTGTTCGTTTTTCTCTTTGTTGGCTATATTTGTGTTGTGGTTTAGAGGTAAAATGTTGCCCAAAAGTCTTGTGTATTTGGAGGGTGACTGGATCATGGGGTGCTATACTCACTAGATTCCATCCATTGTTAGGTTCACAGCCTACTGTGCTGGTACCTGGAGCCTCCTTGCAGGTGGGTCATTTTGGGTGTGATTTGGAAAGGTGTGTTCTCGACCTTGACTCCTCCCTTCTCATTCTGCTTCCTGACTGTAGAGAAAGGTTAAGTACCTTTTCTCCACCATGCTGTTTCTGCCTTCCTCCGAAAACCACGAATCAAGATAAACCTCTTCTCTTTTAAATTGCTGGTATCAAACCAGTGTCCTGGTGGTTATGCCTGCAATCTCAGCACTTGGGAGGCTGAGGCAGGAGGATCACAAGTCAAGGTCAGCCTGGGCTTCAAAATGGGTTCAAGCCCTGCCTAAATGACACGGTAAGATGTTCTCTCTCAAAAAAAAAAAAAAAAATTTGCCAGTGTCAGATATTTTGCCACAGTGACAAGAAAATAACCAATGGAGTCTGCTGGATGTTGCAAAAATGTAGAATAATTTGTTCAATATAGAAGCAATTTTGAGAATACGATTCAAAGATCTGTAAAACAAAATAATGACATTATAATAATGTCAGTATATAGCACTATAAAATAATACATGGAAAATACTGAAGAGTATAGAAACTAAATAAGGCAATCCCATTTACTTCAAATACAGATAATCACAAGATTAAGATCTAACCATCAATACCCCCAAAAACTACAATAACTACTTCCCTTTCAAAAAACATCTACACAAACTTGGAGAAAGCCTCTTCTGACCAAGCCCCTCCTCCCATTTCCCAAGTGCAACAGTGTCAGCACCTCAGTCTCACTGTCAAATAATTGAGAGGATCCATTAGATGTCCCTCAAGGAGTTTCTTCTCAAGCCCAGTATGGTGGTGCACACCTGTAATCCAGGACTCCAGCAGGCTGAGACAGGAGTATCATAACTTCAGGGCCGGCCTGCAAAATTTAGCAAGAACTTGTCTCAAAAAAAAAAAAAAATGTTGGGGCTAGAACTACAGCTCAGTTGAAGGCCCTAGTTTCCATCCCCAGCACTTTCTCCAGAAACTGTAGCATGAAATTATTGTGTATATATAGACCTGTACATAGCTGGCACATGACAAATGTTCACTGAAATGAAATGCACACGGCCCCACTGTAGTCTTGGACTGCAGATTCAATTGGTATTTAAAGGACTTCACAAATAGCATGCTAGTGTGACTTTTCTTTTTAAAAAAGACACTATGTGGCTTGCAAAATTATTCTTAGAAGCACATCATATTAAATCACGGTTCCATTAATTAATATTCTTCATTTTATTTCACAACAGAAAATCTCCAAAGTTAAGATCACTTGAACTAACAAATCTTGTAAAATTCAAGCATTTGTGTAAGAATGTATCACTACTAAAGGAATGCATGTCCTCAATCCATTTTACTCTTTATATCTAGCTGAAATATTGGGCACTACAGTGAGAGTTTTTCTGAAGGAAGGACAGCTGGGAATGCTAACTTTGGAGCCCTAGTAGTGATCAACAGGAGGACAGTGGTGATGGGACGGCCACTGGAAAGACTAAGATGGAAGGGAAGGTGGAGGGGGAAAGCTTGAAGATGAACATGAGTGTGATCCATGTCTCACAAGTTAATCGGGGTCCCAGTCTGCTCACATTTGTACTTACACCAGTACGTAGCACAAATGAGGCACGATTGTTAGTCCCCATTTAATTAATAGTTGGTGCTGTTTTTATCCCTACTGATTGTTGGACAAACCAAAGCACAAAGTTGAGCACCTTCCAACACCTCCAAGTTAGCAGCATCACTTCGTAATCATGAACCAGTTTTATATACATTACATTTCAAAGCAGTCACTTCAATATGGTCTTTAACTGTACCCCCCCCACACACACAGGAAGCAAAACTAAGTAACAGGACTTTTGTGAATTAGTACTTCTATTAGATACAACACATTTGGCTTTCTATTTAATTTTTAAAATTCCTTATTGTAACTAAAAAATCGATTTTACAACCCTCTAATAAATTACAAACCACAATTTAAAAAACAACACTTTGGAGACCAAAAATACATTAGCAGTTAACAGACATTTGAAATTAGCTGTTTACAAACTCCTGATTCTCCAAATCCTATTCCTTCCCTTTTTCTTCCTCTCTCAATAGTAAAGGACAGCTTCTTCCTTTCTACCCATATGGTAGCCACTAGCCACATAAGCTATTGAGCACTTGAAATATAGCTGTAAAAATTGAGACATGTTGGAAGTATAAAATGCACACCAACTGTGAAGATTTAGTTGCAAAAAAGGACGTAAAATAGCACATTAATAACTTTTTATATTGATTACATGTTGGAATGTCTTAGCTATATTGAATTAAACATATTACAAATTAATTTTTTTTCTTAATGTGACCATTTTAAATTTTTCAGCTACCCGTATGGCACTAATTCTACAGAACAGTGCTTGTTGTAGTTGCCCAAAATAAAAAAACCCCTGGAATCAACGTTTACTTCTGTTTTTTTGTTTTGTTTTGGTTTTTTGTGTTTTTTTCCAGGAGCAAATTCTATAGGCTGTACTTTTAAAATAGATCCAGGATTCAACAACTTCTCACCACTTTCACTGCTATACCTTTTCTCCAATCTGCCTCAGGGTAGCACCCACAGATCACTTTTTCTTCCTTGTGTAATTGAAGTACTTGCTAACTGGTCTCTTTGCTTCCTTCCTTGCCACCCCCTCCGGCTAATTCAGCTATTCCCCATAAATTTCAGAATAATCCTTGTAAAGGGTCACTCCTCTGTTCAAAATCCTCCCACAGCTTTTTCCTAGAGCAAGGGCCCGAGCCTATGAAGTGACCTTTAAAGCCTTACAAGATCTGCCCACTCTCTTCATTTGGCTACAATGGCCTTTTTCAGTTCACCAGGTAGGCCATGCACTTTCTGTATCCCTGCATGTAATCCTCTACCCTGGACATCCTCTTCCTTTTTTCAGTTTGGTATCACTTTACTGATCGTTGTATTTAGACTTGTAAACCTCCCTCTCCTGAATTGTCTACACTTGCTCCTTCCTTCTCTGCTTTATTTCTTACGACCAATTAATCTATAGAATTATTTATGTTTTTCATCAACGAAACGTACTGTTCCATGAGGGCAGTTAATGTTTCAATGCTGCATTCTCAACATTTAAGTGTCTGCTAAACAACAGGTATTAGTAAGTGAGCTGTGGATTTTCCAACTCAGCTTTGGACCGTTTGCAACTGGCCATTCTCAAAAATCTGTTGAAACACAGAAATACTTCAGTATTCCTTTTTAAATCCAGTATCCTTCTTGGACCTACAGTACTGTAATTCTACAATAAATAGAGCAAGATTTTTTTCAACACTCCACCAACTTAACCTAAACCTTTTGCCCATTTTCTCATGACCATAAGGTGCCCTTGAAAAGCCTTGGAGGATGGATTTTTCTCTCCCGCAGGGCTAAAATCTCAGGCATCTGAACCAAGTCCTGAATTTCTGGCCTAAATATGTGTAGCTTTATCTCCGACGGTCTTCACTTGTGGTCATTCCACACTGGGTCCCACCGCGTACCGTAAACACCGGTGGCCCGTTCACACTTCACCCTCCTAGTCCTCGGTGTCTGTGCCCAGTTAAGACTAGAGGTGCCCTTATGTTAGACACTGGGACATCCGGGTACAAGAGGCGTCGGAAGCCGGGTCGCCCTCCCGCACCATCCCGCCTTCCCACGCAAAGTTTCTGCAGTGCGGCTCTGCCTAGCTCTCGGCTCAGCACGGTACTGCAGGACGCGCAGGTTAAGCCTCGAGCTCGCAGTTGCTCCGGGAGGGTACACCTGGCCGCCGCACCGTCCCCCCCGGCAGAAGGAGTCCAGGCGGTAGCCTCCTTCTGGCTCCGAGAGTCCACCTGCAACCTCAACCTCCGCGACGGCCAAACTCTCGCGAGACCCACGGGCGGCCGGCGGCTCCCGGAAGTGGAGGAAAGGGCAGGTCCTCTCCCGCCGGTGTCAGCGAGCCCGGCCGGCGGCTCAAGTCCCCCGCCCGCCAGTCAGCCGCCAGGGCCGTCCCCGCGCTGCCGCGCCGCCCTCTGCCCTTCACGGCGCCCTACCCTCCGAGGGCTGCGGCCCCGGCGCTTTCCCCTGCGCCGGCCTCGCGAGCGCTCCTCCCCGGCCCGGCGCCGCCGCGGGGCCGCAGTGTCTCGGAGGGCGCACGTAGACCCCGCTGGCGGTGAGTGCTAGGAATGCGGCGGCCTCGGGGGGCCGGCAGCCTTTCTATCTATAGCTCTCTGTACCTCCTAGGTCTGCGGCAGCTGTTCCAGGGCAGCACCTGCTTCCCGCGGTGCTCATCTCCCCATTGGTGGCTTCCGACCCGAATTTGGGAATGGGGCGATCTCCCACCTGTTAGCGTGGAGCAGACTAATCTCCCGTGAGCAGAAGTGTCATTGGGAGCGTTCACGGCCATTTGGCTCAGGGCTGGAAAAATCTTCCCCCAACTCTAGCCTTTCCCAAATGCATTGTTTTTCTCTGAGACTGCTTTAGCTTGTTTTGTTTTAGCTATAGGAATCTATAATACAGTATTTTTGTTTCAGTCTTACTGTGCTCGAAGGGAGGAAACAACTATTAATTAGAATCAGTGTTTCTCGTTGCTCTTCTAGGGTTAAAACACATTTAGGACATGTAAGTGCCGCTGTCAGCTCTGGAGAGTTTAAGGTAACGGTTATTTTCTTTTTCCTAATGCTTTTTGTTCTCACAGGGGTAGCTTATTCAGCGTTGGAGTTCCTTTAATTCTTGTGAAAGATTTCAAATCCTCCAGAAGCCAAAATGGAACACAGTAAACAGATTCGAATTTTACTACTGAACGAAATGGAAAAGCTGGAAAAGACCCTCTTCAGACTTGAACAAGGTCAGTTGCAAGTTGTTTGAGTAGCTCATTTGTGTCCTGAATTTTTTTAAGTTCGTTAATGAGCATATGAAATCTTTAAAACTTTCAAGTTAAAGTCTGAGGGGTGTAGCCAAATAGTAGAGTGTGTACCTAGTGTGAGTGAATTCTAGGTTCAGTCCCCAGCATCAAAAAAGAGAAGAAAACTTCAAATTAATCCGTAGTTCCTAGGATCTTTCTAAAACTTGATTTGTGCAAAAGGTGGTGCCGTGTTTTACAAGTATCAGTATTAACTGTTTTTAAAAACATTCTATATCTGTCATGTTAGGACAAGAATAAAATAGTTCACTTTCTTTGTGTGCTAACTCCCACTTAAGGTAGAAGCTACATATGTAATCAAAAGATTGACCATATTATTTCTAATAGCATTTGTTATTAAAAATAAAATACTTCATATGTAACTTTGCTTTGAGTGTGTCTATAGTTTTGGTTTTTTGTAGCTTACTCTTCCTTTACTGAACCTTTGCATTAACATAGTATGGCAGAAAGTATATTGTTTGTTTACCTAAAGCCTCTCAAATATGAGTAGGAAAGTATTTTCTTGCCAAATAAAAGGGGGAATAACTTTTTTGACTGGGTTATGTTAAATATATTTGAGCTGTGATTAAGAAGATCAAATTATATTTCCGTAAGATAAATTAATAGGTTTTTTTAAGCTTTGTAAGTTTTCAACATTTAAAAACATTCCACACTTATTTTATGTGAATATAATTTGTAAAATAGAAGCTTAATATGTGAAAAATGAAATGCAGTCCCCTTGTGTGTGTGTACCAAATGGACATAAATAAACATTTTGAGGGAATTTTATTTCTGTAGTATTTTAAGCATTACACTTTTGAAAAAAAATTCAGCCATCTGAAGTGTTACCTCCATGCCAAATTTTCCTCTTCTTCCAGCGTTGTTTGGCATTTAAGGTCACTGAGTACTTGCTCCATTTTTGGTTTTCCCGACTCTGCACTTTTCCAATTTTGATTTTTTTTCCCCTACCTTCAAGTGTTCTGTCAACCTGGGGTCTGTCACTGGGCTCTCTTCCTTCCATACTTCATTTAAATGTTTTTATAGTACTAGGAATCCTTTCTTTTTCTGTTTTCCTCTCCTCAAAGAATTTTACATGCTCATAGCCTCAGCCCCTAACTCTATGCTGAGTGAAGACTCCTTTGGCAAGAAGGGCCATGAGCTTGTTTTTGTTTTATTTTGTTTCTTTTGAGTATAGTCTGACAAGAGTAGGGAGGAAAATTTTCCTGGCTCTGCTGTTAACTATGTGACTTTCAGCAAGTTGCATTAATTCTGAGCATTGATTTCTCTATTTGTGAAACAAGGGTGTTCTGCTCTTCTGTGAACTTTCTGAACATGGTTTTCCCAACTCTGCACTTCTCCAGTTTTGAATTCTGAGGCTCAAAATTAATAGTGTATGGTTTTAGGTGATAAAGTCCTAAATAGATAGAAGGCATTCATAGATCACTCTGCCTGTCCTCATCCTGGATCTCGGCTTCATCCAGAACTCTGCTATGGAATAGCCTTAGTATAGGTCTCCTAGGTTGTGCTTGAGTCTAACATGTCTAAACCACCCCACCCCATTTCCTGTTCCTAAACCTGCTTTGAAACCAGCTTCCCTGTATATTTTAGTGACATTTATGTTTTCGTATTTACCCAAGTTAGAATCTTATATTCTTCTTTGATAATTTCTCTTCTTTATGATCTGTCTTGAAGCCCCATAATTTTTTTCTATGTATCTCTGCCTGCCTGACCCTCTTGTCTTTTCCACATGACCAAATATACATGTCAGAATAATCTCCTTATGCTGTACAGTCTCTTCCCTTTCTATTTATTGGTATTTATAAAGTCATATTTAAACACTTGTACCTGGCTTCAGCCTGGCCTTGAACTTACAGAAATCCTCCTGCCTCAACCTCCCCCGGATCACAGGTGTGCACCACCATACCCAGCATCATTCTATAATGGGTCTGCACCTTCCTTAGCCAAGATCGTATCCTGTCATTAGGGTCTAACATCTTTATAGTTCCCCTTTTCATTCCTGTTAACTCCCTTCCCAGGCCCGTCCTTACACCCCAACTCCTATCAGATTCCTCTGCATCTGTTAAATCCCTTTTATTCCCATTCTGTGTGTTCAGTTTTCAGCTGAAATGCCACCTTCTTGATGAAGTTTTAATGTTTTATTCTCCGTGTTTTGATTTCCAGTTACACAGTAAACACAGAACGATTAAGTACTGAAAAGTGAAGCAGTGTCCAAAACCTTGTTAGTCTTACAATGTCCAACTAGAGTTTAAGATTTGTGAGGAGAGGGACAGTTTTACCAACTTAGTACAGTATACAAGAGTTAAATACTTGTTGGTTGATTCCCAAAACTCCAGTTAAAACTGGCAATAATGGTAAATTCAGTTATACTATTTGAAGAGGGAACTCTGAAGGGTTTATGAAATAAGAGTACTGTGGTTAGGGTTGGAGATTTAGCTCAAGCAGTGGAGCACTTGCCTAGCAAGTGCAACACCCTGAGTTCAACCCCCAGCACCCCCTCAAAAAAGAGTAATGTAGTTAGATTTGTAACTCTAGTTAAAACCAGTAATTCAGCCAAATGCTATAAACGGGAATGCCACTTTTTGGTAGTAATAATGTGTTTGTATTGTTGTAGGAATAATTTATGACATTAAAGATGAAGCAAGGGAACATTGGGACAAGAAATCATTGAGGAAGCTCTTTTTTAAAAAATAAAAGATTCTTTAAAGATAAGGACTTAAGATACCAGAGTTGAAAAAGTGAGGACAGAATATGGCACATTTTAAAATTAATAGGATTTGGTAACAAATGTGAGGAAAAATTTGTTCTTCATACTGAATTGGTCACCAAACCCTTCTCCATTTTTTCTTTTTTTTTAATTTCTTGAGAAAGACTTCCTGTTCAATTTCAAAATTGAAGTTTCTAAAGACTTTTAATTCAACAAGTATAGGACTAAATATTAATCTTATATAGCCAAGTCATAGTTTTTTTCCTAAATTTCTTAATCTGATTTAATGGTAGAATTATAAAAAACATCAATATTCCTCAAACCTGGAATTTTTCTATCTTGTATACAGGTTGGTCAAATTTTCAGTTTTACTGTTTCAGAAAATGTATACTGTATAAAGCTTCCTTGATTAGAATCTTGAGCTTCTATAAATTGGGCAGAAATAAGAATTTCAATTTACAGTAACGCTTTAATCTCTCATCTTGCTAATTGTCTTCAACAGGAATATGGCTAATTCAAGTAAAGTACACCTAATGTTAGCACGAGGAATAAGATAGCCACACTGTGTACTGTATGACCTAAGCTAAATTTAGCAGGCTGAGTGATTAATTGTGCAATCCGAATACTCTAGGTATTCTGATGTTTGGTTTACTGTATATAAAAATTTTAGTTTCAGTGATTTGGATTAGAGGTCTAGAGTAGCTCTGGACCCCTATGGGTATGAATTGATCTATGTATTGGGATACAAAAGAAAATATAGGGTCTTTCTCTCCTTTTGTATTTTAGGTTTGTTTTTTTTTAAGTAATTTAAGTTTTGCTAATATGTGAATTGACATTGACACTTAGTTTCTAGGTCAGATGGGTTAAAAACAGAGACATATGAGGAAAGAGTAGATCTTTGAGCCACTTTATCATAAAATATTAAACCAGTCTTTTAAAAAATAATGAAGTTTATTTAATCACATTGTTTTCACTGGCTAATAGGATCAATATTAATTTTTAGTGAGTTAAAAGATTTTTCCCATCAATTAATAAAGTTGGTTATTAAAATGTTATTTCATTTGCATCTTTGCATTTTAACTTTATTTTGGTGTTTTACAATTTACATAGTTTATTAGAACAAAATATACATATGCTGTATAAATAAATATTCAGATTTGTGAATGCTTGTCTTTTTTTCCTGAAGGTAGACCACATCGATCGAAATGCTCTTTTAGAGTTGGATGAGTTTTAACCTTTGTACTACAAATTCGCTGAGTTCCTGTGTAAATATAAAAGCAATATTTGTGCAAACTTAACAGGGGACAGTTTATTTAAATATGCCCAGTCAGTTCACAATATCACCATTTTCTTGATGATAAATTTAATCATTCTTTAGATATTTACGATTCTCATACTAAGTACAGTATTTCATTTCATAGTTGTAGTTATTTCTTAGTCTATCTCTTCACAATTGTAGCTCTAATTTTAAAATGATTTTCCCCATTAAAAAACTGTACAAATGTATAAAAAGACTTCTTCTTATGCTTTTTGTTTCAAAAAAAATGGAATTGTACTATTTTGTAACTTGCTTTCCCTCCACTTACAATATTAAGCCATACTGTTTTCCAGACCGAATTTCAAAAGATCTATATAATGCATAAAATGCATCAAAACAGAATGTTAAAAGTGCTTTAGAGCACTCAAAATGCTATGAAATATCTTTTGATAATATGATATAGGGGCTGGGGATTTAGCTCAGTGGTGAGAGTGCTCGCCTTGCAAGCAGAAGACCCTGAATTCAATCCCCAGCACCAAAAAAAAAAAAAAAAAAAAAAAAAAAAAAAAAAAAAAAAAAAAAACCAACGATAATGTGATATATAATGGCTTTAGATGTATTCCAGCTTGCAGATATACTATAACTTGTTTTATTGATCCCAATTATTAGATATTTAGGTTGTCATCAGTTTAATTATAATAAATGAGGCTGTGATGAATGTTCTTACACACACTTTATGTTTATATCACTGATTATTTCCTCGGAAAGTATACACCTGTGTAAAATTTTTCATTCTTAATGTATTAATGCTAAATTGTTTGATAGAAAAAATTGCATGGGTAGTTTCTCAAAAAGAAATTTTTAGTTTCAGGGTACAATCAATGTCTTTGTGTTTTTACACAGTTACTTAATAATTCTATTTGGATAATTTATTTTTGCTGGCTAAAGTGTTGGGGCCAAAAAAAACCTCCCCCAACTTACCCGGCACAAGGGTGAGCGGTGCCCAAGAACGACAAGAGACCAGGTTCGATGCAAAAACAACAAGCTATGTTCAAACAGAGCTCTGGGCCAATACGTACCCCTCACACAGGAGGCAGAGGTAATGGCCCCGAACTACAGGAGTGTGGGGTTTTTATGGGGTAAGAAACAGGCGCAGGAAGGGGAGGGCGCGCGCGGGAAAGGAAAGCATGGCGGCACATGATTGGTCCTCGCTGTTCCTTTTTGCGGTTCTTCTTGCAACTCTGGGTGTGTTGTAAGGTTGCGGCTTTCCCTGGAACCCTGGAACAGAGAACTTCCCTGCACAGGGTCATAAAGTGACCACATCTTGTACTTTACATTTTGTACATGCTTATTTGTATTCTGCATCTTTTCAAAGTATTTACTATGAATAAATTTATATCCATATTTTGGTCCAATCAAGGAATGTATTAACAGTACTTGTCACTAGATAATAATTTTTTCCAGAAATATTTAGAACTTCCATTCACTCATATTATCCATATTGCAATATGAAAACAAACTGTATTTATCTTGGCAATTATAGGTCTTTAATTAGGGTGAGTTGGAAGGGTTCATTATTGTCCTCATGTCTTTTACTGAAATCTTTTGTTCAGAAAGAATATGTAAAACAGTATTTAAAATTGTGGTGTAGAAGAATTTGCTACCTATCAAACATCAGTGTGAGGGATTTACTTCTACCAAAAAACGATTTTAGACCTCAATAGAAATACAGTACATCTACATGTTCCTTGTTTCACTATTTGCCTTGAACCAAACTGGGCTTTGTTTGTTTTGCAGTACTGGGGATTGAACCCAAGTCCTTTGCGCTAAGCTATGTCCCTAGGCTTTTTAATTTTTTTTTTTTTTTTTTTTAAAGACAGAGTCTCACTAAGTGGCCCAGGCTGGGCTCGAACTTGCAGTCCTCCTGCCTCAGCCTTTCAGAATATCACCACACCCAGCTCAAACTGATTTTTTAAAATACACAGGTAAAAGGCAGTTTATATTGTTAACTCTGAATCATATCCAGCACAATAGGATTTGTAGTAGTTTTCTCCCTTTATTTATGACATCATTCTCTGACAGCAAGAAAGCTGACTTTCATAACCGTTATTTTGAAAGATATTTCACCAGGTATAGAATTTTAAGCTGACAGTTTTAGTCATTTTGTTAGAGGCATACTGAGGGATTTTGCAGGTTTGGTTCCAGACCACCACAATAAAGTGAGTCATACAATTTTTTTTGTTGTTTTCTAGTACTTATGAATGTTATGCTTATGCTATACTAAAGTTCAGTGAGTGTGCAATAGCACTACATCTTTTTTTAAAAAAGTATAAATACCTTAATTAAGAAATACTTTATTAGGGCTTCAGGTGTAGCTCAGTGGTAGAGCGCTTATCTAGCATGTACAAGGCCCTGGATTTAGTTCCCAGCACCACAGAAGAAAGGGAGGGAAGGAAGGAGGGAAAGGCCCTGGATTCAGTTCCCAGCACCACAGAAGAAAGGGAGGGAAGAGGGAAGGGAGAGATATACTTCTTTGCTAACCAATGCTGACTATCGTGTGAGTCTTCAGTGATTGTCTAAGCCTTTAACAGGTCAGAACCTGGCTGGGGATTTAGCTCAGTAGTTTAGCACTTGTCTAGCAAGCACAAGGCCCTGAGTTCAATCTCTGGCACCAAAAAAACAAAACAAAACACTAAGTCATAACCTTCCACAAATGGAGGGTCTTACCTCAGCATTGATGGTTGCTGACCCATCAGGGTGGTGGTTGCCCAGGGTTAGGTTGGCTGTGGCAATTTCTTAAAATAAGACAATGAAGTTTGACATATCTATTGACTCTTCCTTTCCAAAAAGATTTCTTTGTAGCATGTGATACTATTTCATGTGTAGGTAGAACTTTTTCTTTTTTTTTTTTGGTACTGGGAATCGAACTCAGGGCCTCATGCTTGCGAGGCAAACACTCTAAGCACTGAGCTAAATCCCCAGCCCCCGTAGAACTTTAAAACTGGAGTCAGTTCTGTCAAATCCCGCCACTGCTTTATTAACTAACTTTATATAATACTCCAAATCTTCTTGTTATTTCAACAGTGTCTATTGCATCATAGATGGATGGAATCTAAGAGTAGATTCCATCTTAATAAATGACTTTCTTTTCTCATCCATGAGAAATAACTCCTCACTTGTGAATTTTTATCATAAGATTGTTGCAGCTCAGTCATGTCTTCAGAGTCCACTTCTGATTGTAGTTCTCTTGCTGTTTCTGTCACATCTGCTTTACTTTCAACTGGTCTTGAACTCCTCAGAGTTATCCATGAGGATTCCATGCTCTTCTTGATGTTGATATTTTCCTCTCCAGCCATGAACCATGAACGTTCCTAATAGCATCCAGAATAGTGAATTCTTTCCAAAAATTTTTCAGTTTACTTTGCCTGGATCCATCAGAGGATCACTATCAGAGGCAGCTGAAGTCTTACAAAATGTGTTTCTTAAAAAAGACTTGAAAGTCACAGTTACTCCTTGATTCAGCTGCAGAATGGATATTGTGTTAGCAGGCATAAAAATATTAATCTTGCCTATCTCCATCAGAGCTCAGGTGACCTGGTACTCTGTCAGTGACCAGTAATTTTTTGAAAAGAATCTTTTATTCTGAGCAGGTCTCAACACTGAGCTTAAAATAGCAAACCAAAACCACATTGTAAACAGATGTGCTGTTGTCTAAGCTTTGTTGTTTTATTTATAGAGCACAGGCAGAGTAAACTTAGTGTAATTTTTTTTTTTTTTTGAAAAGGGTTCTTCTTGACTTAGCGTCCCACGTGCTGGGATTACATGTGTGTACCACCATGCCTCAGTTCATTTAGTGTAATTCTAAAAAGCACTACAATTCTCAGAATGGTAAGTGTGCACTGACTTCAATTTAAAGTTATCCTACAGTCAGTCTGTCCTCTGGTGCTTTGAAACCAACCCTTGACTTCTCTCTCTCTAGTTGTGAAACTCCTAAGTGGCATCTTCATCACCTTCGCGAGTGATCCTACTGCTGCTTTACATTGGTACTTCTGGGGTTGGGGATTTAGCTCAAGTGGTAGGGAGTGGCTTGCCTAGCAAGCCCAAGGCCCTGAGTTCAATCCCCAGCACCACCAAAAAAAAAAAAATTGGTATTTCCTGTTTTCAACTTGGACTTTTATAATAGGAAGATGGCTTCTTCTCTTAAATGTTGTGAGCCAACCTCTGCTGTCTTCAACCCTTTTCTTCTGCAGCTTCCTTCTGTCAGCCTTCATAGAATTGAAGAGAGTTAGGTTCTTGCTCTGGATTAGGCTTTTCCTTTAAGGGAATATTGTGGCTGGTTTGATCTTCTGGTTTGATCATCTTCTGTCCAGATGACTAAAACTTTCTTTGTATCAGCAATAGAATTGTTTTGCTTTCTTACTCGTGTGTTCATGGGAATGGTGCTACTGATTGCTTTCAAGGACTTTTCTTTCATTCACACCTTGCCTAGCTGTTTGGTAAAGGAGGCCTAGCTCTCAGCCTATCTCAGCTTTCAACATGCCATTCTCACTAAGCTGAATCTTTCTAGCTTTTGATTTAAAGTGAGAGGTATGTGACTCTTCTTTTCACTTGAACACTTAGATTAGGGTTATTAACTGGCCTACTTTCAGTAATCATGTCTCAAGGAACACGGAGGCCTCAGGACAGGGAGATGGGTAGGAGTGGTGTAGTCAGAACACATACACATTTATCATTTAATTTTTCCTTATATGGTTACAGTTCATGTTGCCCCATAACAGTTACAATGATCACATCAAAGATCACTAATCATAGTTTATCAGATATAATAATAATGCAAATTTTGTTGAAATATTAGAATTACCAAAATGTGACATAAAGACATGAAGCAAGGGTGTGGTTTTGGGAAAAGGGACTGACAGACTTGCTCAATACAAGATTGCTACAAGCTTTAATTTGTGAGAAATGGACTTGGTTATAGTCAAACCTTTTGCATTCTAATGATTGTAAAGATGCTTTAAAGTCTACTTTAAACTAACTTTTCTTCTACAAGACAGTTTTAATTGTAATGTGTTCGTTACTGCCCACTTTTGGTAGAATATTTGTGTAAATGGGGCTGGGATTTAGCTCAGTGGTGCAAGTGCTTGCCTTGCAAGCACAAGGCCCTGAGTTCGATCCCCAGCACCAAAAAAAAAAAAAAAAAAATTGTGTAAGTCTCAGATATATTTTAATAGAAATAACCTAACTTAGACAAAAATGGGATTATCTTGGTTCTCAGGATTCGAACAAAGATGTCGGTAACTAAACCAGCAGTAGTGCATGGGAGGGATGTACCTGCTGTCTCAGAAGAACTGATTGTGCACATCCCTTCCCAATTCCACGTTCAGTGATGTGTTGCTGTCTTTAGATCGTTCATGATGGGATCGTTCCCAGCAGGAAGTCAACAAATACTGCAGGTCAATGCTTCACACCACCCCAGTTGGTTGTTAAACCTTTGTTAGCATACTACTATGTTTCAGCAGACATCAGTCAGTCACTCAGATACCTCCAGAACCCCTGTTGAATGTGTGAATTCTGTGTCTTTTGAGGTTAACTTCTGTCACTGAAGATGGCTTTCTCTATATAGTAGAATAGTTGTCCCATTATATCCCCCCCAATTTTATATACAGTCTCATATTCTGACACCACAGAGACATTCGTTTTCTCCATTGCAGTTTGGAAAATACTGGAAAAGGTCTGAGTTGAGGGTAGGGGGCTTGAAAGGGTTCAGGTGTCTCAAGGTACGTAAGGTCTGTTCAGACTTCATACATCTTAAAGTAGCTCTATAAATAGGAATCATTTTTCTAGAGAAGGAGCAGGGGACATTATGAAGCAGACTGTTCTATGATGTTTACTATACTTGCTAAAGTACAAAATTTGGCTAAATCAAAGTACGAAGCACATATTCCAAACCAGCAGTAGGTATATGGAATTATTTTAGACGAGATCGGGTGCGTTCAGGGTAGTATGGCCGTAGACTTTATGGAGTTATTTTAAATACGACTGAAAAAAATCATAGTTTTTGTAACCCTTTAAAACATCTATTTTTTTTTTTAACATTGTGTAAGTCCTACACTGAGTTCATTAAAATATGCTTTTTGGTTTAGGGTTTGAACTGCAGTTCCGATTAGGCCCAACTTTGCAGGGAAAACCGGTTACCGTGTATACAAATTACCCATTTCCTGGAGAAACATTTAATCGAGAAAAATTCCGTTCCCTGGATTGGGAAAATCCAACAGAAAGAGAAGATGATTCTGATAAGTACTGTAAACTTAATCTGCAACAGTCTGGATCATTTCAGTATTACTTCCTTCAAGGGTAAGTTAGGTGTTCTGTATGTGGGGAAAAAAATGTGTTTATAACATGAAGCTACTGTATGAACAATGGCAATGCAGTTTTACAGTGCTTTCTTGAGATGCAAATAGAATATGATTCTTCATTTCTAGGAAGTTCCTGTACAACCTATTTTAGAATCAAAGTATTATATTTTTAAAAGTAATGTTTTCCTACAACCAGATTGTAGGGTGCTATTTATTTGAGTGCCCTTGATATTACTGATGGGATTTAACACATTTATTGTGCTATGTGTTATGTAATCATGTAGTAATTGGATAAAAGCAGCTTCCATTACTTTTTGTTGCAACTTTGTAAATGACTTTTTGTGCTTAGGAACAAATACATTTTTAAATGGAACAGTTAACCTCCTAGAGTCAGACTATTAGAAGAGGATGTTTTTCCCTCTCACTAATTGGAAAGTTTCTGTTTTGTTTTTTCTTTTAGAAATGAGAAGAGCGGTGGAGGTTACATAGTCGTGGATCCTATTTTACGAGTTGGCGCTGATAATCATGTGTTACCGTTGGACTGTGTTACTCTCCAGACTTTTTTAGCTAAGTGTTTAGGACCTTTTGATGAATGGGAAAGCAGATTAAGGGTAGCGAAAGAATCAGGTAATATCAGCCTCTTTTTTTTTTTTCCTTTCTAGAAATCAATGTAATTATCCTATGCAAGACAGGTTTCAAAAGTTGTGCTTTTACTTTTAATTTTGTTTCTTTATATATTTAGTAATTAAAACCACATGAAATTTTTTATACTTGACCACTTCTAATCTTCAAAAAATGGCAAGATATGTGGTTCAATTTAATAAGTGAAGGAACTCTGATAGAATGAGATATTATCATTTCTAAGATTTTGTTTTTACATATGAAAATTAGTAGTAAACTATTACAATAATGTTCATTTTCTACTTTCAAGTTGAATATAGTATGAAGAAAGAAATGAAAAGTTCACTGATGTAACTAAGTTCTGTGACTACAAGTACTGTGGAATATTAAAAGTTGGAAAAAGATGTGTATTGATATACTTGCATGGGCAATATTTTCTATATCCAACAAATAAAAAACAAATGCCCAATAATAACTAAGCACTGTGTGTATGTAATTTTTTTCAAGTATATTACCTCATTATCCCTGAGATGAGAGCACTGATCAGACTAAAGGATTTAAGCAGTGTGTACTGCTGGAATTTGACTCCTTGTCTTTGACTCCTTTTGTGGTAGCATAGTCACCTTCCTATTTATAGTTAAGAAAGTTCATATTTTGCTTAGTTTTAGGTTAGTCATGTTTTGTCTTACAGTAGTCCTTGTTTTCTTGCATTGCAGGATACAATATGATTCACTTCACCCCATTGCAGACTCTTGGACTGTCTAGGTCATGCTACTCCCTTGCCGATCAGTTAGAATTAAATCCTGACTTTTCAAGACCTAATAGAAAGTATACCTGGCATGATGTTGGACAACTAGTGGAAAAACTGAAGAAAGAATGGAATGTTCTGTGTATTACAGACGTTGTCTACAATCATACTGGTATCACCTTCACTAATTTTTTTTAACCTTCCTTAATTTTGATGAGAATATTAAATTCTAATTATTTTATTCACTGATAATCACATATTTATGCACATTTGCACTATACTATTGAGCCACATCCCCAGCCCTTATAGGAGATGCTTTTTAAAGAAATGATTAAGTGTCCTTTAATTTAAAAATGCATTTTTTATAGTGCCACTTTTTTCTTTTAAAGGAAATATTAGTTGAAAATATTATTAATAAGTACTTTGTATATGATGCTTATAAAAATAGAGTGATCATAGGAGGGACATAATAATCACGCTTTAGAGTATTAATACTTTATGTAATAAAACGTATATACCAGGAATTCTAGTCCTGTAGCATATATGAATAACTGAATGACTCCTGTTATTGTAGAGAAATTAATTGGTAAACTTTCCAAAATTACATATTTTACATGTTAAAAGAGCACCAAAAAAGAGTAAAGTTAGCCTGTTCTGTTCCAAGATAATCTTAATTATATAAAATCCTGTAGAATATATAAAATGTTCCCAACTGATGATCCTCAAGGACTAATTGTTTCCCCTACCCAGCAGAGCACCTGGGCCTGGTCTGATGAAGCTTCTGACCATGAGCTTGTAGTTTGTTTTTGAGTTTTTGTTTTTGTTTTTGCGGGGGTGCTGGGGACCAAACACAGGGCCTTGTGCTTGCTAGGCAAGCACTCTACCACTTGAGCTAAATTCCCCACACCCCGTGAGCTTGTAGTTTAATCCATTATACATTACAAATATTATCTTCTGTGTATGCCGTGATGTAGAAAAGTGTGGATGCTACTGACTTGCATGTGTAAAGAATAGGAATTCTGGATGGTGTAAAAATTTAAGTGAACTCTCTTGTTATTTCATATTTTCTAAGAAACCATAGAAAATATGAAGGTGTTTAAAAGATTATAGATCTGATTTATCAGTATAGACAGTGTATCAGTCAATGCTTATTAGAGAAACATTTAATGAAAGACATGCAAAGATGTAAGAATTTATAAGATAGGCTTATAGTGGCTGGCCACAGAGTCAGGTGTGTAAGTATGCAAAGGGCTGTCTGTGCACTGGACATCCGGAGGATCCAGTCGAAGGCCTAGAGCTCACTGTAGTGTCCCATGTGAGTCTGTATCAGGAGGCTGAAGGGTCTGCATTGGAAGCCAGGAGACAATGTCTAAGTGAAGGCTGGAGCTCCTGCAGAATCAAGCCTCCCTTCTTCATTTTCCTTTTATTACATTCAGGCGACAAGCCTATTGTTTGGTGCCACTCACACCCAGGGTGGGTCTTCTGTTTTCAGTAAATCCCTTCAGCCACAGCTAGAATGATGCTGATCCAATTTAGTTGGGTGTTTCCTATTCAAATTGACACAATCAGTTAACTGTCACAGACAGTAATACCCAATAATAATGGCAAATCTGTATGAACCTGCAAATCAGGATTCCATGTCTACAGTGAAAACTAACCCAACCATTCAGTATTTGTCACTTGAAAAATTGACAGTATTTATAGTTACTTTGACATCTATAATATTATTCACATAAAATTTATTATTATAATGACATTGTGCTACAAATTGTAGAGTTAGAATACAGCTTAGGCAGCAGTATGAGAGACAGAAGACTATAGTGATTTAAGATCGAAATTGTATTTATCTCTTATGAAAGATTAGGTAGGCATCCTAGGACTAAAATAGTAGCTCCATGGTGTTAAGGAATGAGGTTCTTTCTCTCATGTTGCTCTTACATCTCCAACACTCTGCTTCCAACTTCTAATCATATATGGCTGCTCTGGCTTCTGTATCATACTCCACCCAAGGTTCTGCTCACATTGCATCAGGTCAGATTTTGTCTCTTATCCCACATCTTTAAAGAAGACCTGCAGTGAAGTCTTTAGTTTGCCAGCCATGTATACAGCTGAACCTTGGGAGTTTTATTCCTGAAGGAAGAAAGAATGAAAAGTGAAGTACGTAGCAGTCTTTGCCACAAACTATATTTCTAAAGTACTTGAGAGATTCTGTACAATGTAAAAGAAGTGAACTTTGTCACAGCCTTACCTGGAAACTATTGCAAATCGTGATATCCTTTGTGTGAAACAAAATTTTGTTTTAGAAGTCACTGTTCAGGGGAATCCACATAGTCAAATAACCATAACCGATGAAAATTATTTTAAAATAATCATTTAAAGTCCCTGGAAAAATGTTTGGCATACAGAGAAACATGAAAATCTACTGGATCTTGTTAAGAACAGCATGAGCCTCTGGCGTTTAAACAGAGACCTGTCCCACCATCCTGTCTGTCAGCTCTGCGGCCGTCTCCAAGGTGCTGTCTTCCCGGTGGTGTGAGCCTGCTCCCCAGCTCCCATCTGGGGTGATAATTTCACCCCGAGAGGGTCAGACCACCTCTCACTCTCGTGCCCCCTGTCACAGAAGCTCTGCGCCAGATGGTCAGTTCTCTTTCTCCACCCAGCTCCAGGGGCCGGATGTCCTAGCCCGGGTGTAACAGACCATCACTTAGAATCCGTCTTGATAAATGCCACAGATTCTTGCTGTGTTCCAAATGCCCTTAGAGCACCGTCCAGAGACATTAAATGACTGGTTTTCTTTTCTTTTTTTTTTTTTTGACTTTTTTTTTAAAAAAAAATTTTTTTTCACCAGTTAAATTGCAGACAGTGTTTGTCGAGTTCTTTGCTGTGCCACTCCAGAAGCCCATGATTAATTTTTAATTTTGGTATGTTTAAACATTGGGAACATAGTTGGGAGTTTCATTCTTCTTTCATATAGAATGAGAAAAAGTAGTATACACACTCTCATTGCCAATGCTTAGAATTATTTCATTTGACACTTTATTTTTTCTCAAAATATTGAGAAAAGAAGCCATTTCAGAACTTTACCATTAAAAAATCAGGGGGTAAGGATATAGTGCCACACACCTGTTATCCCACCCACTGGGGAGGCTGAGGCAGGAAGATCACAAGCTGAGAGCCAGCCTGAGCAACTTAGCAAGACCCTGTACTGAAAGGGCTGGAGTACAGGTCAGTGATAGGGCACATCCTAGTATGCACAGGGCCCTGGGTCCAATCCTCAGTACTACAAAAAAAAAAAAAAAAAAAAAACCAAACAGAGTAGAACCAGCACAATAGTACTTAGCCATTTAGAAGAGCCTAGTAGTTGGAGACCAGCCTGGCATCATAGCTAAATTCCTCAAAAGGAAGAGGGCAAGTGGCCTTAGCTTCTATTCATAACGTTCAGATTTTTAAAATTTTATGTATGTATTTATTTTTGTGAACCCAGAGCCTTGCATGTATTAGACAGGTATTCTACCACTGGGCTCAGCTCCAGCCCAGTAAGCGAAAATCCTAACTGGGTGTAACTGTTGCTACACTTTGTGTTTTTAACAAATACTTTGAATTTCAATGAATGTGATGATGATCTAAGGAACAGCATCTTTTTATTTATTTACTGGTTTTGTGGGAGTTTTCTTGTTTTTTGTTTTTCGAGACAGAGTCTTGCTCTGTAGTTCAGGCTAGCCTCATACTCACTCTGTAGCCCAGACTGGCCTCAAACTCATGACAGTCCTCCTGCCTCAGCCTCCTAAATGCTGAGATTACAGGTGTGGGCCACCATGCCCAGCTTTTTTTGGTGTTTTGAGATAGGATCTCACTATGTAATTCAGGCTGGCCTTGAACTCACTATGTAGCCCCCAGTAGCCTTGAACTCACAGCACTCCTCCTGCCTCAACCTGCCCAGTGCTGGGATTACAGGTGTGAGCCACCACACCTGGCTTTTTATTGACTTTTTTTGAGACAGGATCTCACTGTGTAATTCAGGCTAGCCTCGAACTCACGTAATGATCCTCCTGCCTCAGCCTCCCAAATGCTGGGATTATAGGCATGCACCGCCACACCCAGAAGAACAGCGTTTTGATGCAAATTTCAGGAATTACCAATTTAACTTTTATTGTAAGATCTGTGCTCCTTACATAGCCTTCTTCATCTAACTGTTGTGGGCATAAATAAATACTAAATAGATCATTTTCTAAATACATTACAGAAACTAGAAATAATAATGATTCTGAAACTCTGTAAGAGTGCTCAGCTGAGTTAGGGTTAGGTACACACACATTCATCTCAGCAACGAAGCAAAGAGGTTTCAATTCCAGATTCCGAAGAGAGAATTGCCCAAGTTAATTTTTGGTTGTCTGACTTGGGCTGAGTTACTTAACTCTCTGTGCCTCAGTTCTTCATCTGTTAAAGGAACAGGATAATATGTTCTGTATCCAGTGGTAGGAAATGAGGATAAATAGTGTAGCCGGGCATGGTGGCGCACGCCTGTGATTTCAGCACTTGGGAGGCTAACGCAGGATGAGTGCCGTAAGTTTGAAGCCAGTCTGTACTACATAGCAAGACCCTGTCTCATAAATAAATAAATAAAATGAGTGCATTTGACTGCTTAGAACAATTCCTAATGTGTGGTATGTATGCAGTTATTGCTATTCGTTTGTATTTCACTAATCACTCTTCACCTTAGTGTGAATTCAAGGGGTATTAGCCCATTTTAAAATCAAACAGTCTGTGATAGCATGTACTTGTTTTTCCAGCTACTCAGGAGACTGAGACAGGAGAATCTAGAATTCAAGGCCAGCCTAGACAACTTAGCCAGAGCTTATCTCAGAAAAGCAGAGGGATGGATGGATGGATAGAAAGATATCAGACAAATTGTGTCTGATTCTCACCTATTTAAAAAATCTTTAATGTTGTAAATTATCTTTAATAATTGGAATACCTTTCTAAACTCCTGATTTTGACCTTAGTGATGCTGATGGATAATAGCAGTTTCTTAGCCTCACTTTCATCTGTCTTATCCAAGCACATATTTTATTAACTCTTAGGATTAGCTATGCAAAGAGATTACCTTTGAGAGAATTGATTTTTCTTCCATCAGGATTTTCTTTTTGTTTTTAATTAGTACATGTTTGCAATACATAATGTTTACATTCCATGTGTGGAGTTGGTACTTGTACATAACACATTTTAATTCCTTTTTCATCCCCTTTCTCTCTCCTCTCTCACTCCTCCCTTCATCTCTTGATCCCCTTCCCATTTGAGAAAGGTCTATCTCCTTACTTTGTATCATCTATTTTTTTATATTTTTCTTTCTTTATATCTTGGGTTTCTCATATGAGAGAAACCATGTGATATTTAAGCTTGTGTGTCTGATTTATTTCACTTACCATTATGGTCTCAAGGTGTATTTTCCTACAAATGACTCATTTATCTTTCTTTTTGGCAGATAGTATTCCACTGTGTGTAAATACCACATTTTCTTTATGATTAATCTGTTGATAGCAGCACGGTTCAGAATAGCTAAATCTTGGAAGCAACCCACCAGGATTTTCTAAGCAGTACAAAAGTTTAAAATAGTATGGGGGGCTGGGGATTTAGCTCAGTGGTAGAGCACTTGCCTAGGAAGTGCAAGGTCCTGAGTTTGATCCCCAGCAGCCCCTTCAGATAGTATGGTGAAATAGATTATAGGATTTCATAACCAAAGAAATTTTTCATACATAGTATCATAAAATATTACTAAGAAGGAAATGAGTGGTAAGTGTCAATATTTTATTTTATCTTTAAACTTAGCATAGATACTGTCTTTAATTACAGAATATTCAGTTTAGTCACAAAATATGTGTTTCCATTTTCTTGAAGCTGCTAACAGTAAATGGATCCAGGAACATCCAGAATCTGCTTATAATCTTGTGAATTCTCCACACTTAAAGCCTGCCTGGGTTTTAGACAGAGCATTGTGGCATTTTTCCTGTGAGGTTGCAGATGGGAAATACAGAGAAAAAGGAATCCCTGCTTTGATTGAAAATGATCACCACATGAATGTAAGTATATGTAGAGGACCATCACACCAATCAGAGTAATAAAATTTCTAAAATACAAATTAAATATGTGGTAGGAAATTACTTATAATCTGTATTTTAATATGGTAAATAGTATTTGGTGAAAAGATTTATATTCATACATTTTTTTTCACTATTGAAATTTTGCAGTGCATTCGAAAAGTAATTTGGGAGGATATTTATCCAAAGATTAAACTATGGGAATTTTTCCAAGTAGATGAACACAGAGCAGTTGAGGAATTTAGAAGACTTCTCACACAAGGTAAAGGATATACATTAGATTGTCCCTATCAATTTTAAGAAATGTAATATTACTCTTATGTAAAGGATAACTCCCCTTGGTTAGCATTATAATTAAATTTGTTATAATTATGTAATATCGGGGTTAGGGATTTAGCTCAAGTGGTAGAAGAGCACTTGCCTAGCAAGTGCAAGGCCCTGAGTTCAATCCCTAGCACCCCCTCAACAAAAATTATGTAGTATTTGGGTTATTTTGATGCTGTAAGTCTCTATTTTTGGAAACTGAGAGAAGGGACATCTAAAGGGAATATCACAATAATATGTAACATAATTGTTTCCCTTGGGACTGTATCTTAATGTGGGTTCCTTACCAGAATGCTCAGATTATAGTTGAACTCAGATTATGCTTGTAAAAATATGAACGAGAGTTAGGGAGAGCCTGTTACTTCATCTGAGAAAGGCTTGAAACGGACTTTGAATCAGAGAGATGTGATAGTCTTCTGCTGTCTACAGTAAGAATCTTAACCAGTATAGAGGAGCTTGCAGCTGATGGTGCCCATCACAAAGGCCACCTAACCACTAGTGAGACTAAAGTGAGATGGTAGTTTATAACAAAAGATAAAGAGCCAGGCATGGTAGTACACACCCCTAATCCCAGCACTCAGGAGGCTGAGACAGAAGGATTGCTGCAAGTTTGAGGCCGCCTGGACTGCATAGTGAGTTCAAGGCCAACCTGAACTACATAGTTAGACCTTGTCTCAAAAAAACAAAAAACAAAAGTCTTCAATTAAGGACATAATTAATCAAGAATTTAATCAGTGTGCCCCCAACAAATTAAGATAAGAAAAACCATACACAAAGAGAAATTAGAGTTGTTAAGAGACAAATTAGAAAAGATTATAATGAAGGTATCTGTTAGTATAGGACAACCTAGCTTTGAGAATCTTTGGAGGCTCGTAAGAAATTTCCTTCTACATCCAGAAGTCAGACCTAAAGTAGGATCCGGAAATAAGCCTTTGAAGTAGAAGTCAGCTGTCTTGAGATTCAGGAAGTTTAGTCAGATTCAGCATCAACTTTTATAATTGTGTGACACTTTAATACAGGAATGTTTGTATTAACTTTCTTTCATGTTTTATTTTATGAAAGAACCTCTGTCTCCCCTTGCCTCTGGTATTTTTAAGCTGTATTGTGTAGATGTAAATAATACATATTCATCATAAAGGAAGAAAGCCAGGTGTGCACCAGCCTGTAATTTTAGCACTCCGGGAGCCTGAGGCAGGAGGCTCACAAGTTTAAGCCCATCCTAGGCAACCTAGCAACTTTAGTGAGACCCTGTCTCAAAATTTAAAATGTGCCAGGGATGAGCCTGTAGTCAGTCCCTAGTGTGTGTGTGGGTAAGAGGGGCAGAAGGGGTCAAAAATACATTGTGTAGTTTCTTCCTCAGAGAAACACCAAGTGGCGGATGACGCTGGTGCAGCTGGAGGGCCCGGAGGCCCCAGGGCCCAGGCAATAGGAGGCCGCTGCGGCTGCCGTGGCGGCTTCGGAGGCTTCAGCAGTGGGCGCAGGCGTGGGCACGGTAGGGGCTGAGGTCGCGGGGCTCGTGGCGGTAAGGCCAAGGACAAGGCGTGGATTCCTGTCACCAAGCTAGGCCGGCTGGTCAAGGACGTGAAGATTAAGCCGCTGGAGGAAATATATCTTTTCTCACCAATCAAGGAGTCTGAGATTAATTGCCTTTTTCTTGGGCACATCCCTCAAGATGAAGTTCTGAAGATCATGCCCGTGTAGAAGCAAACTCGTGCTGGCCAGCGGACCAGGTTCAAGGCATTCGTTGCTATCGGGGACTACAGTGGTCATGTTGGTCTGGGTGTAAAGTTCTCCAAGGAGGTGGCCACTGCTATTCGTGGGGCCATCATCCTGGCCAAGCTCTCCATTGTCCTTGTGGGGAGAGGCCACTGGGGGAACAAGATTGGGAAGCCCCACACTGTCCCTTGCAAGGTGACAGGCCGCTGTGACTGTGTTCGTGTGTCTGATCCCTGCCCCCAGAGGCACTGGCATTGTCTCAGGCCCTGTACCCAAGAAGCTGCTGATGATGGCTGGTACTGATGACGGTACACCTCTGCCAGGGGCTGCACTGCCACTCTGGGCAACTTCGATAAGGCTACTTTTGATGCCGTCTCCAAAACATACAGCTACTTGACCGTTAACCTCTGGAAAGAGACTGTGTTTACCAAGTCTCCCTACCAGGAATTCACCGACCGTCTTACGAAAACCCGCGCCAGAGTCTCTGTCCAGAGGACTCAAGCTCCAGCAGTAGCTACAACATAAGGGTTTTTACACAAGAAAAATAAAGTGAAAGAAATCTGTCCCCCCCCCAAAAAAAAAAACATTGCATAACTTCCCTTTTCCTAAAACTTCTTAGAGGGAACTACTAATTGATGCTTCGTTTCTTTTCAAAATTTTTCAGAGAAATTCCAACTTTCTATGTAGTTTTAGATAGCTCTATATAAATTATATATACAGTTTTATATTTGTATCTATCTTCTGCACACAAGTAAGACTAGAACGGGGGACTGGGGATTTAGCTCAGTGGTTAGAGTGCCAGCCTCACAAGCACAAGGCCCTGAGTTCGATCCCCAGCACCAAAAAAACAAAAAACAAAACAAAACAAAAAAGGACTAGAACAGAAACTGTTTAACTTTTTCTTTTGGTTGACAGGATGAATTTGTTACAGCTAATTATTTCTTTCAACCCATATGTAGTAACAGTGTATTGTTATATACCGTTTCAAAGTACATAAATTTATTTAGTCTTTTTGGTAGTTTATTTCCATTTTTTTTCATCATTTATTCATTCAGTGTGTGTTTGTTTTGTGTTTTGTTTTGTTTTGTTTTGTTTGAGACAGGGTCTTTTAGTCCAGCCTGGCCTTGACTCACTATGTAGCCCAAACTAGCCTTGAACTCAACAGTGATCCTCCTGCCTCTTCCTCCCCAGGGCTGGGAGTACAGGCATGTGCCACCACACTCAGATGTGTTTTTCTAAGTCATTTCAAAGTATCTATAAATTAAGCCAAATACAAGTTTTTCCTTAATGTAAAATCACTTCCAGTGGAGACAGTCCTGCAGCAATGCCTGATTTATTAGAAACAAGTTCCAGAAAAAGAATGAAAATTCTCCCAAAGCCATTTATTTCATTTTCATTTTTTTATTATTATATAAATGATATGGTTGTTGCTGAAAACAGAAAATAATACATAAAAACTGAAAACAGAAAATAATACATAAAAACAAAGCTATGTGTTTCTACCAGAGAATGCAAAGAAAATCAGGTTGTGGATAAAACGTGTTTTAGAAGCAGAACAGCCTCTAAGGAAGCAGAACTCCTGAGGTTGGAATATTTGGTAATACATACCTGAGAAGAAAGCACTTACTACCAAAGTCCTTAGTGGTGTAAAAAAGTGAATAAATGAGTTCCAGCTGACACAATAAAGTGGAGCTAGGATCAAACTGAAGGAATTCCCTGTGTTTTCCTTTTATAATGATACTTTGTCTCGCTTTGTATAACACCTCACTCTGTGTGTGTGTGTGTGTGTGTGTGTGTGCGCGCGCACGCACAGTGTATGTGTGGTGATAACAGAATAAGAAGTAGGAAGGATGCTTGTAAAATAAGTTTTTGTTTATAATGGATTGAAAACTTAAAACCGGTGACATTAATAATCTCCTTGTGGATATTTGAATTTAAGATGGTTTTTCTTTCTTTCAGAAAATAGGAGAGTAACCAAGTCTGATCCAAAACAACATCTTCAGATTATTCAGGATCCTGAATACAGGCGGCTCGGCTGTACTATAGATATGAGCATTGCCCTGGCAACTTTCATACCACATAAGTACGTTGTATCTTTGTCCTGTGAAATAAAGAAAAATATTACGTGTATAGTGTTTTGGCTAGTATGAGTTTCATACTACTTACTAAAACCCTTCACAGAAAATGAAATAAAGTAAGGCACCCTAATTCTACTGCTTCAGCACATGATGTCTTCTGACTTTGTCTATGTGCCAGCTCATGTTTCTGTGATGTGTGTCAAAATCTTTACAGTCGGAAGAGTTTTCCAGCCATAATTAAGATCTTGGTGATTATATTTAAGGATTCTATGACCCTTGTTAGAAAGTTTTTAAATGCATGTTTTGTAAAACTGCTAAATAAGTTTGTATTACTCTGTCTGCTCTAGCAATGGGCCAGCCGCACTTGAAGAATGCTGTGATTGGTTTCGTAAGAGAATTCAGGAATTAAATTCAGAGAAGCATCAAGTCATACACTATCATCAGGAACAGGTTTTACCTAATTTAAACTGCTATTTCTCTTTGAGTCTTAATACTATTTTTTGTTGTTAACGATGATGATATAATTTAATGTTTTCTAGGCAGTTAATTGCCTTTTGGGAAATGTGTTTTATGAACGAATGGCTGACCATGGTCCCAAAGTAGGACCTGTCACTAGAAAATATCCCTTAGTTACCAGGTATGTCATTTTTGTTTTCTTCTCATTAATGGTTAAAAATTGAGGATTGTATTTAATCTTGCAAGTTAATATAAATGTTTCCTTTAAGGTGTGATTTCAGGATATTTCTTAAGTTGAAGTTTTAAGTCACAAGTATACTTAGTATTAATTAATTTTATCAGACAAATCTTTAGTTAAAAATATTATCTCACTCTGAACCAATTTATAGATATTATTTACATTAATGTTTCTGGAGGACTGCATACTAGATGTCTTTTCTGTCATTGGATTATAAAGTACCTGAGATTGGAACACTTACAAAGAAACAAGATTAATTTGGTTCCAGGGTCTGGAGATGGGGAAGTCTTAAAGGAGTGATCCCAGCCTCTGCTCAGCTTTTGGGAAGGGCCTTGTGCTGTGTTAACTCCAGAGGGAAAGTGGAGGGGCAGTGAGCACAGACAGCAGAGACCACAGGGGCAGCCTCGCTCTCCATGAACCTGCTTTCCTGATAGCTAATCCAGGCCTTTGAGAGGGAGAGCTACTCAAGAAAGGCATTAATCCACTTGTGTGGGCTTCACCGCCATGACCCAAAATCTTACCACCAGGCTCTACCTCCAAGAACAGGGAATTAAAGTTCCAGCGCATGATCTTTTGCAAGAAATGGTTAGACTGAAGCACTTATTAGTAATAATTCAGTGTTAACCAAATTGAGCCACCATCTAGCTCTTTGAGTAGCATGCAGCATAAGTTGGGCAACTCCAGAGGGTAATAAAAGTCTTTGCAAAACAACAGGAGCATCTCAAGCTATTTTCTTGTAATTTTAGGAGGGTTTAAAAATTATTTCAAAAATTAGCTGTATATGGTACAATTTTAACTCTCCACTCTTTAAATCCTACTAGATTAACTCAAAAAATCTATCTGCGTATTTGAATTTTATATCCTGGAAATGGTGTCCAACTAATTTTATTTACTCATTAGGGAAAAACTTTAATTTTCAATGTTGCAAATTCTCTCCAAGGAGTTTCTCTGTGTGGATTTAATATTTCATTGTGTCTCTAGGTATTTTACTTTCCCATTTGAAGAAATGGGCCTATCCACAGAAGAATCTATGATGCACCTCCCAAATAAAGCTTGTTTTTTCATGGCACATAATGGATGGGTGATGGGAGATGATCCTCTTCGAAACTTTGCCGAACCAGGTACATCATTTTTGACATCTATGAATAGAGAAAGATGAGTTTTTGGAAAGTTCAAAATATGATCTGTTTTACTAGAATCTTTCCCCAACTAGGCCAGTTTTTCAGCTGTTTGACTACAAGTATCAGAGGTGCATCAGTTTGAGAGAGACAAGAAAGAAAACTATTTCAAGTAGAATTATAGTTTCAAAAAGGCTTACTGGGTTTTGTTGGGGTTTTTTTGTTTTTGTTTGTTTTGGTGCTGGGGATCGAACTCAGAGCCTTGTGCTTGCTAGGCAAGCACTCTACCACTAAGCTAAGTCCGCAACCCCTACTATTACTGTTTTTCCTTAAGAAGCAACTTAAATTTTTGAAATTGGGCCACATTTTTAAAACAGACTATAAGCTAGAATTTTTGCAAATAGGTATGAGATGTAAATTAATATTTAACAGAGACGAAAAGTAGTTGACTAAGAGGGTGGTATTCATATCCTTTTCTGGGCTTTGCCTTCCTACCTTGCATTTCTTCAAACTGAATAGCTTTTCATCTGGGCATAGTGGTGCACACCTGTAGTCCCAGTATGTGGGAGCCTGAGGCAGGAGGACTGCTGCAAGTTCAAGGCCAG
This sequence comes from Hystrix cristata, assembly GCA_004026905.1. NCBI lineage: Eukaryota > Metazoa > Chordata > Mammalia > Rodentia > Hystricidae > Hystrix > Hystrix cristata. The sequence continues at coordinate 104,389 of PVJO010000040.1, forward strand.
CCTGAACTACCACAGGACCCTGTCTCACTCCCCTCAAAAAAGAAGAGCTTTTAATATTGAATTTGTATGTTGTGAATCTGTATTATTTGGGCAAAATACTATTTTATTGCACTTTTAAAAAGATTTAAACCATTTCTATTACAAATTTTATAAAAGATATTTTCACTTATTGGTTCTAAAGTATTTGAAGGAAAGTTAAACTAGAAATAATTGTTTCTAGGTTCCCCCTCTTAGCTTTTTTTTTTCTACTGTTGTTTCATCGTTAAGAAACATTTTGCAGGAAGTGTAGGGGGTGTGCTTTTCAACATTTCAGAACTCTGAATTTGTTTTAGTAGTATTAAAGTTAAATCAGTTTTTTTATGTTCTTATAAGAATATAACTGTGTAACTTTGATCTTAAGTATATCTACCCTCTCTTTTCTAGCCATTCTAAATAAACATATTATGCCATATGCCATAGATTTAATGTAAACTATTCCCCCAAATGAATAGAAAGGTAGAGATGGAGCTTTAAATGTTTTTGGTAAAACTATAGTTTTAAAGACCCTGTAATATTATTACTAGTACTGTTTTTTTGGGAGGGAGTGGTTCTGGGGATCAAACTGAAGGCCTGTACTTGCTAGGCAAGCACTCTCCCACTGGGCTAACTCCCCAACCCCACTATTACTGTCATTGCTCAAAAGCAGTTTGAATTTTTGAAATTAAGCCCACATTTTTTTTTTAAGCCCACATTTTTTGAAGAGCTCATAAGATAGAATTTTGCAGAATAGTATGAGGTATAAATTAATACTGCATTAATATTAAATTTTGTCCCATAGAATTTTAGGTGTAATTTTAACCAGATATCATTTGTGGTAGAAATAATTCACTTTAAAAATGACAGTATTTCTTTAATAGGTCTTTTGCAAATGGGAAGCTCTAGAGATGAAGAGGGGGAAGGGGAAGTTTTGAATTAAGACATGTAATGTACATGTACTAGTGCCCCACAATGACTCTCAGCATTATGCACTGCAAACATGTATTAATAAAACATTTTTTAAAATAAAATGAAAACGACAGTGTTTTCTTGAGGTAGTTATTTTTATTCTGTCTTTTGAACCATTGAAAGCAAGGTTTTTTTCTTGACAGGTTCAAATGTTTATTTAAGGAGAGAACTTATTTGCTGGGGAGACAGTGTTAAATTACGCTATGGGAATAAACCAGAGGATTGTCCCTACCTCTGGTCACACATGAAAAAATACACTGAAATCACTGCGACTTACTTCCAGGGCATACGTCTTGATAACTGCCACTCGACACCTCTTCATGTTGCTGAGGTACAGAAAAGCAGTTCTTCTACATTAAGAAATACTAACAATCATAAGAAGAGTTTTCTTTCCCAGCTTTCCTTAAGTAACTATGTAGATATGTGTTTTATTCTGCTATTTGGATTCTGGCATTGTTTTGGTGGTAAAATTTAACACTTTTGAATAATTTGCCTAATTCTAACAATCTTTTAATACAATTGTTATGGGAAAACTAGGCTATAAAATGTTCAACAAATTTTTAAATTTTAATTTTGGGAAGTTGATCATTTTGTCTCTGACAATACAGATCAAAACTGTGGTACCCATTGGTAATATATAAAATACTTGTCATTTTTAAGGTTGCTTTCAATATATACTGGTAGCCCATATAAAGCTGAATAGTTTACTGCACATTATAGTGATTTTGGGGGCACTGGGTTCTGGGGATCAGGTCCAGGGCCTCAAACATGGTAGATAAGTGCTCTACCACTGAACTATGCCCTCAGTCCATTTTCAACACTATTTTATTGCCAGGAAACATTTTGCAGGAGGCCCATTAGTGATTATTTAAATGCTATATTGTGGCGCATTGAGGCTTGTTTTAGCATCATTGATGCAATTTTTACCGGTTATTTATTAAAAATATAAACATAGCTATTGTTTTTCATCTTTGGACTTTTAAAAACAACTTGTGAACAATGCCAATATTTATAAAATTATCTCCTACTTAATACAGCTTTATAAATAAACACTTAAAATTTTCATCCTAAGAGATATGATAGCTTCCTTCTTGGAAGTATGTGCTTATTTGAAGAATACCTGTTTCTATAATTTTTACACACAATTATAATGTATATGTTTCAAATCCTATGATGAAAAATTGATTTGATTTGGAGGGATTTAGTAAACTAGTTACACTAGTAGAACTTTGTTTAGCTCCAAAAATGGCAAAGTTTCTTTTTTTTAAATTTTGCCTTTAGCAGCAGCAAATATGTATTTACTTACAACATTGTTATGACATTATGGTAAAAGTGAATGTTAGCACTTAATTTATATAATTTAAAGAATCTTCTAGGATTCTACTTGTTAGCTAATAGAATTTGAGGTATATTGTTAACTTTTGAAAACATTATGAAAAAATGCAGGAATTAATCTGATTTCTGATGATAAACCAATATTCTTTGATTGTCAGCTAGATAGCACCAATGTAAAACAAATTATGTGAGTAGAAATTGTAAGATGTTAAAGTTTAAGAGTTTATTACCATCTACAGGCTTTAGTTTGGCCAGTCAGACCTAATCTTTGCAATAGTTAAATAATTTACCATTAGGGAATTTATCATTAAGCTTAGTCAATCAGAAATTAACAGTCTGACTACTGACTAGAGGTATTAAAAATAAAAAACGGGGAAAGATTGGCAGATTTGCAGTGTTACAGGTTGTATTTTTTAATGACACTAACATTTTTCTTTTTCCTTTTTTTCTCCTTTGTGTCTCTATATCTTTTGCAAAATCTAATCTTCCTTTTTAACTGTTTTACTCATATAAATTCTCGTCTTCCTCCATGTATTGGTCTGCTTGATGTTTTCTTACATGTGAAAACAAATTTTATTTGGAAATTCTTTTTGAATTTCCACTCTGTCTTGCTATACGTCTTATGTCAAATCCCCACCTAGTCTTGCCTCCTCCCTTCCAACCCATCTTGCTTTTCTCTTTCTTTTACATTTGTGACTGTGCTTCTTGCAGTACATGTTGGATGCTGCTAGGAAATTACAACCCAATTTATATGTAGTAGCTGAACTGTTCACAGGAAGCGAAGATCTGGACAATATCTTTGTCACTAGACTGGGCATTAGTTCCTTAATAAGAGGTAGGCCGATTGAAGTATATTTCCCATCTAAAATTCTACCTTTTGTTTAAGTGGATTAAAAGGCATTTAATAGCTTTATATGAAACACTTAATAATTTTAAGCATTCATTTACATAAGCTATACAAATTTTTTATATAACTCTTTTTATCAGTAAAAATGTCTACTTTGAGATAAGTTACCTCATTTCAAAGTACAGACCAGTGGGATATACTGATGACACAGAAGGAAACCATTTTTTTGTTGTTGAAAAGATGCAGATCTGTTTTATCTCCTACTTTAAGACATGATTTTTAGATTGTTTTTCCCCATAGATTTTGTACAGCCAACCTCTCATAGTATTTCTTACTTGAGCCATTTCTGCTGTTAAGTTATATGAGGACTTCCTTGGTCACTTAAACTAGTTGATAATGTGCCACTATCTATTTAATTATTTAAAGACATTTTTTATTTTATAATATTAATGTGTTCTTTATTTTAAAAATTAATTATGATTAAAAAAAATCTAATCTCTTCCTGGGGATGAGTAATGGAGATTGTTGAAATATTCTGTAATACTCTGCAGAGGCAATGAGCGCGTATAATAGCCACGAAGAGGGCAGATTAGTGTACCGATACGGAGGAGAACCTGTTGGATCCTTCGTTCAGCCTTGTCTGAGGCCTTTAATGCCAGCTATTGCACATGCCTTGTTTATGGATATTACCCATGATAACGAGTGTCCTATTGTGGTAAGCATCAATCAGTTTCTTGTATTTACCTATTTTGCTGAATGTTTTAATATTTAATCCTGACATTTTGTAGCAAGAATGTTTACCTACTTCAAAACAGCATATTAGATTTATAAGTGCTTCTAATACCTGGCTTTTAGAATATTCTGTTGTTTAAAAAAAATTAATGGACCTCTTAGAATGTGTTTATGTAATTATCTTTTTTCTTCATTATGCTATAGAATGGTACTTTGCATTTGAAAGAAAGTAAACTTCTGTTTTGTTTTTGTTTTCTAGCATAGATCAGCCTATGATGCCCTTCCAAGTACCACAATTGTTTCTATGGCATCTTGTGCTAGTGGAAGTACACGAGGCTATGACGAATTAGTGCCTCATCAGGTTTGTTTCTGTGTTGTTTTCTAAAATCCAATGGCTTCCGTTTTTGAGCATTTTTATCAAAAGTTCTCCTTGTAATTAAAAAATGTATGTGTGGGTGTGTGTGTGTGTGTGTGTGTGTGTGTGTGTGTGTGTGTTGAGTGAGAGGGAGAGAGAGAGACTAAGTTTTACCTTTCTCCAGATATCAGTGGTTTCTGAAGAACGGTTCTACACTAAGTGGAATCCTGGAGCATTGCCATCAAATGTGGGCGATGTTAATTTCCAGAGTGGAATTATTGCAGCCAGGTGCGCTATCAATAAACTTCATCAGGAGCTTGGAGCCAACAGTTTTATTCAGGCAAGATACTGAATCTTCTAAATTTCTTTCTGCAAGTTCCTGGAAAAAGACTGCAATTTGAGTACTAACTTAGTTACTCTTTCCATTTCTCAGGTTTATGTAGATCAAGTTGATGAAGACATAGTGGCAGTAACGAGACATTCACCTAGTATCCATCAGTCTGTTGTGGCTGTATCTAGAACTGCTTTCAGGAATCCCAAAACTTCATTTTATAGCAAGGAAGTGCCTCAAATGTGCATCCCCGGTATGCAATCTAAAAATTGTTACTGTAACTATATATTAAATTATACAAGTACTATAATGTTATATCGGATTGTCATTATATGTTATGTAACAGTGCAAGTGTGGATGTCTTTAAGATGAGGAGCTGGAAATTTTGCATTATATTTTTATTGCATGGGACAAAATCTGAACAGAAATAATCTCAAATGTTAAAAACTCTTTTTGAGTTGTGAAATATTTTTGTTTACATCTTAATATACAGTATTCCTTTTACTTATAAGTATATAGTGGACATGTATTTCTGTCTTTCATGCTGTATAAATATTCTTCTGTGTGTGTGTATATATGTATACACATGTATATATGTATAAATATGCATTGTTTATGTGAAATAGTCTGTCTTAATACTTCAGACTCTTCATAATCCATCATCATCTACCATCCTAGCCCTATGCCATTCTACTATCTCAGCCAAATACATATTTTCACTCTTCCCCAAATAGTCTTACTTCTACTTGTATATACATTATCTCCTTCTAGGACTAAAGTTTTATCTCTCACTTGGATTTAAGACATAGTTTTTAGGTTTTTTTCCCCATAGATTTAGTACAGCCAACCTCTCAATAAGTATTTCCTACTAGAGCCATTTTGGCTGTTAAGTTATAGGTCTTCCTTGATCACTTAAACTAGTTGACATCTATTTAATTGTTTAAAGACGTTCAATTTTTTTTTTTTTTTTGTGGTGCTGGGGATCGAACTCAGGCCCTTGTGCTTGCAAGGCAAGCACTCTAATCACTGAGCTAAATCCCCAGCAAGACATTCAATTTTTATAGGCTTTGAGAAGCCTGTAAGTACTCAGTGATCTCTCTCTCTCTCTCTCTCTCCTCTCCCCCCCCCCAACATATGTCTCTCCTTTGACACCTAATTAAAGAATATGGCCGGGTGTGGTGATGCACACTTATAATCCCAGCATTCAGGAGGCTGAGGCAGGAGGATTGCCATGAGTTCAAAGCCAGTCTGGGTTACATAGTGAGTTCAAGGCCATCCTGAACTACATAGGGAGACCCTGTCTCAAAAAAAAAAAAAATTAATTATAAAGTATGTCCCTGAGATATGTCTTTGTTGTTACTTTTTGCTAGGTGTGTGTATTTCCTTACTATTACAGATAGTATATTACAGCTTACCTTGCTGTTGTGCAAGCAGCAACTTCTAAATTTATTACGTAGTGAATGAAGATTCCCATGAAAGTCATATTTTATATTTCTTGCTAGTTGCTAAATGTGTATGACACCAATTTTTAAAAATAATCAGCCTTGGCAGTTTTAGGGTTAAATATTCATTACTTCAGCTATTCAGAAATTTATATGCAGTCATCTTGTCTGATTTTTGCTAATGTTCATAGTTTTCTGTTTTATAATTTTGGCACTGGGGATTGAAACCACAGCCTCACATTTGCCAAGCACATGCTCCCAACAACCAGAGTTACCTTTACAGAACTTAATCACTGTACAATTTTGCCTCATTTTTTTTGCCACTGATCATTCTTTAAACATTTCCATTTGTCAGTCTATAAAATTGTGATTTGTACTATGTTTCATATTTTGTTTGGTTAGTATTCAATTTTTAATATTATTTAGTATGCCTAATGATGTACACTGGGAATAATCTTTTGTTAAAAAATTTTATATGTTTCTAGGCAAAATTGAAGAAGTTGTTCTTGAAGCTAGAACTGTTGAGAGAAATACACAACCTTATCGAAAGGATGAACATTCAATCAATGGAATGCCAGATATCACAGTAGAAATTAGAGAACATATTCAGGTATTTGGAACTCTCATCTTTTTATCATATGCAATACTTTAGGACATTAAAATTATTTGTTGAATGGATTTTTATACATTTTTTTCAAGCTCAATGAAAGTAAAATTGTTAAACAAGCTGGAACTGCCATAAAAGGGCCAAATGAATATATTCAAGAAATAGAATTTGAAAACTTGTCTCCAGGAAGTGTTATTATATTCAGGTATGTTAATTAGAGTTCAAACTGTTGACTTTACTTATATCTGAAATAGTTTGCATATCTTATTAACTTTGAATAAATTACTCCTAAAACTTAACCATCTTTTATTAATATTATTCAGAGTTAGTCTTGATCCACATGCACAAGTCGCTGTTGGAATTCTTCGGAACCATCTGACGCAGTTCAGTCCTCACTTTAAATCTGGGAGCCTTGCTGTTAACAATACGGATCCTATTTTAAAAATCCCATTTGCTTCGTAAGTACGCCTTATTTATAGACATTCGCCACTTAAAGAATTGGTGAGTTACTACTCACCTGGTATAAGCAGTTTTTGTTTTAGTTGATGTTTGATTTATTTGACTTTTATGATTTAAACAGTTTTGAGGCTTCTCTTAATCCCTGCTACTCAGTGTGATCCAAGGACCAGCAATGTCTGCATCTGCTATTGTCAACATTTTGCCCCATTGCTTTATCATTTGTGGGTGTGTTCACATGTACACTGTGCACCTTCTCATGCTTATGCATTCTTTCTCTGCTTTATAGATACATACAAGCCTACATATGTACACACAAATACACACATATATACACACACACACAGAATTTTTTTGAACTATTTAAGAGTTAGTTGCATACATCATACCCCTTAGCACCTCTTTTGTTTGTTTTGTTTTTTTGAGACAAGGTCTCGCTATGTATGTAATTTAGGCTATCCTTGAACTCACTATGTAGGTCAGGCAGGCCTTGAACTTGTGATCCTCCTGCCTCAGCCTCCTCTATTATATGGCTATATTGTAATTAATTTAATCGTTTTCCATTCCTTAGACATCTAGAGTGCTTCTAATTATTCCCTATTATGTATACCATGGTACATTCATCTTTTAATAAATCTTTAATTATTCCCTTATTGTGTGGTACCACATATCACTGAAAAATATGGGTTTTGAAATTTTAATGTAGGTTGACTTCAGCTTCATTGTGGTTAATATGATCACGGGCAAGTTATTTAGATCTTTCTTCATCTCAGTTTCCAATTGGAAAATGGGACTTACATTTGTACCTACCTCTAAAGTTTTATAAAGATTAAATAGGATGTATTAGTTACCTTTCTAGAGTCAGTGGTTTGCAAGAGCTCAGATGTAATGCAGGACATTTATAAATTACAACATTCACATAGACAAGCCAAATGCAGGAAGAGCACAGACCATCTATCTATGCACTGGACCTGAAAGATCCAATCAAGGGCTGGGAGCCCACGGCAATGTCTCATGTACATCTGTGTCTGCATTAAAAGGCTGAAGAAATCTATACTGAAACCAGGATATGATGCTCACAGCGGAGATGAAGACAAGAGCTCCCCTGAAGCAAACAGCAGCCATCCTTGACAACAGCAAGGCCTGGAGTTCCTTTTGCAGTGAGAACAACTGAGCTCCCTTTGGGAGAACCAACCACAACAGAGCTTCTCCTGGAAAACAGCCAGCTCCTAGCTTCTGCTCCCATTCTTCTACACACCAACTCAGTTCAGATGGGCATTCCTGCTCAAGTTGACCCAATACATCCACCACACAGAATAACATACAAAGCAACTAACACAATATCTGGAACATAGTAAATGCTTGATACATGTTTGCTAACAGTAGTACTGGGATAAAAGTCCAGAAATGGAATTTTGGACTTAGACTATCATACATACGAGGCTTTTGATACATACTACTAAGTCCCCTTGTTGAGCATCTTCAGATATATGTAAGAGTACTCATCCTTACAGATACTGAATACATATTATACCTCGGTTCACAAACTTACTTTGTTCTATTGATTTTGGAACAGATGGCCATGTTTGTGTCTCTGTGGGAAAGATAGTCATGGTCATGTTTGTCACCCAATGCAGAGTTTGCAAACAAAAAGAAAAATTTGGCAAATGCTTCTGTTTGTGAACCAAATTGCTTGCAAACAAAAGTGTTTGTGACCCAAGGTACCACTGTAATGTAATATTTAAGAGCATGAAGTATAGAACCAGACTACCTGAATTTGAATTCTATTTCAGACCCTTGTTAGGTTTAAGGAGAAAGACTATAGACAAGTGTCTTGGTCACTTTCCTTGTTGCTGGGACAAAATACCCAACATCCACAATTTAAAGGAGATGGGGTTTATTTTGGCTTACTGTTACAGTCCCTATTCAATTATCTCTGAGGCAGAAACAGGATGATAGAGGAGCATGTGAAGGAAAAGGTGCCCAACTCACGGCAACAGGAAGCAGAGAACAAAGAGAGCAACTGGGGCTCACGCCCCCAGTGACCCACCTCTTCCACACAGATTTCACCTCTTAACAACACATTCAGCTCCGAATTCTTAAGTAGATTAATCCTCTGTTAAGTGTAGCACCCCTGTCATACAGTCACCTTCCAAAAGTCTAGTCTTTGAACACATGAGCCTTTTGAGGGACATTCTAGATCTAAACTATAACATTTTACCCTGGCCCCTGAAACACTTACATCCATCTGTTTATGCAAAAGGCATTTAGTCCATCTCTGAGAGTTGCCAACATTTTAGCAGTTTCAGTGTTTATGAAAAGTTCAAGACCAAAGTCTCCTTTGAGACTCAATGCAAACTCTTAAGCTGTAAGCCCTTGTAAAAAAAAAAAAAAGTTATCAGCATATAATGGCACTGTAAATATTCCCATTCCTAAAGGGAGAAATAAGGGGATAAAAAGGAAAGGGACCAAAGCAAGACTGAAGTCCAGTGGGGCAAACGCTGGACTTTATAGCTCCATGTCCAGCACTCAGGGCAAGTTGTGGTGATACGTGCACTCCAACTGGTTTGGGTGGCCTTGTCCTTTAACATTCCTGGTTGCAGCCCTCATAGCCTCTCTCCTTGGAGTGAGTCGGCTAACTACTTGTGTCTTTCCTTAGCAGACGCTACACATTCCTGGCATCTCCAACTTTCTGAGGGAGCCAGCTGCACTTTTGGCTCCATCCTTACAGCTTCACACACTGCCCTCTCAGGGGCAAACTGCTTGACTTCCCAGGTCTTCTTCCTGTGTGGAAGTGTCCCTGACCCTACAACTCTTATATTCTGTATGTCTGAAAAAGCAGCACTATATGAATGGTGCCAAGGTCTGCTGCCTGCTGAAGTGGTAGGCAGGCCTCTTTGGATCATGGCTGTAGAGGCCTCTGAGTACCTGGATGGCTGAGCACTGTGAAAGGCTTCCCAGGGAATCATACCCTAGGTTGCCTTTCATAAGCAGAGAACACAGGCACTCTCTTCATAAATGAAACCTTTACTGTTTTATACTTTGAGCCTGTGAAGGGTGGAGTCTTGCTGATTCTTGAGATGCTTTTAAACTGTCTTTCCTGCTGTCCTGATACAAAATATTTTGCTTCTTTTTAATGCTGAAATCTTTCAGCAACTGTGCTCTCCTTTGCACTAACTTTATGGGCACTTCCTTTCTGGGGAAACTAAAAACTTTGCACATCATTTTTTTGGGCCTAATTTTTTCCATAGATCTGGCTAAAAGCTGCTACCAGTACCCATACCACAGCCTGAATATTAGGCTGCCTTGAAATTTCCTTCACCAGATTAATTAGTCCATTGCCCTAATCTCAGTCTCCTGCAAAATCTCAAGACGTGAGCAAAGTATACACAAATTTTCTGCCAGAGTATAATACAATACACATGGTCTGTAGTTCAGTTGCCAGTGGATTCCTTGCTCCTAACTGCAACCTCCTGAGCCTCGACTTTACTGTCCCCATTTCTACCAGCTGACAGTATTCTAGGACTTCTCTAGTATCACCAGACCTTTCCAAACTCCTCCCATGAACTAAGGCTTCTAACCACATGGTCAGGTACATTTACAACAGTGACCCCACTTCTCTGGCACCAAAATCTGGCTTAGTCACTTTTCTGATCCCTGGGACAAAATACTCAACATTGACAATTTAAAGGATGAGAGGTTTATATTGGCTCACAGTTACACTCCCTGGCCAGCTGACTCCAAGACAGAAACAGGATAGAAGAAGGTGTGGCTTAGGAGAAGGTGCTCAACCCAGAGAAGCCAGGAAGCAGAGAGCAAAGGGCAGAGCTGGAAGGGGGCTAATACCCTTCCAGGTTATGCCCCTAGTAGCCCACCTGTATTAGTTACCTTTCTAGAATCAATGGTTTGTAAGAGAGCAGATTTTATACAGGACATTTACAAGTTAAAATGTTCACCCATAAGCCAAATGCAGAAAGAGTGCCGAATACTGTCTATGCACTGGAATCCAAGGGCTGGGAGCCCGTGGCACTGTCCCATGTACATCTGTGTCTGCAGATGATGGCTGAAGAAATCTTTACTGGAACCAGGATACGATGCTCGCAGCAGAGGTGAAGACCAGAGTTCCGCCCCAAGCTACAGCAGCCATCTTCAATGACAGCAAGGCCCCGAGCTCCTTCTGCAGTGAGAACAGCTGAGTTCCCTTCAGGAGAACCAGCTGCAACAGAGCTGCTCCTGGGAAACAGCTGGCAAGTATCTTCTGCTCCTGTTCTCCTTTGTCATGTCAGCAGCAATCTTCAGGTGGATCTTCTACGCCCAGAACTGCACCAGCTCAGTCCAGCTGGATGTTCCTGCTCAAGTTGACCATCATATCAGTCCACCACCCCACCTCTTCCATTCACACCCCACGTCAACCCATTCAGCTCTAAAGTCTTCAGTGTGTCAAAGCTCTGATGAGTACAGTGCCCCCGTAATCCAACCACATTCCAAAAGGCCCACGTCTGAACACCTGAGCCTTTTGGAGGACATTCGAGATCTAAACCATAACAGAAGTTTCCTTAACAGAGATAATTATAATGCCTCTCATGGAAAGTTATAATTATTTATGTAAGACACTTAGAACAGTTTGACATATAGTAAGTGATCATAGTTGTTATTACTAATGGGTAAATATAAAATACCTTAAAATAGCATCTGATTTTAAATATTATTTAAGCTAAATCAAGTGTGGCATATGCCTGTTATCACAGCATGCAGGAGGCTGAGGCACGAAAATCACTGATCAAGGCCAGCCTGAAATACATAGTAGAGCCTGTCTCAAAAAAACAATTTAGTTAAACTGAAAGTATTTTGTCCATTTGTATTTGGTAAAATGTCATTTTATGTATTAGCCCATTTTTCCATTGTGTTCAGTCTTTTTTGTCATGTATAAGAGCTTTATCAGCCGGCCATGGTAGTGCACACCTGTAATCCCAGCACTCAAGAGCCCAAGGCAGAAAGATCGCTGTGAGTTCCAGCCCAGTGTCTCCTACATAGTGAGTTCAAGGCCGGCCTCAACTGCACAGCCAGACCCTGTCTGAAAAAAAAAAATCAAAAAAAAGAAAAAAGAAAAGAACTTTATCATTGAGGATATTAACTATTAATTCAAACTGTTCTAATAAAGTAGTTACATTCTTTAAAAAAAAAAATCTCTGAGAAAATAGCTGTGTGCTTCTATAGAATGCTTATAAAATACAAATTCCTTCCCAAGCCTACTAAGATTATCTCAGGGCAAGGGCAGGAAAGCTGCAGTTTAATAAATTTCCCAGATAATTCTTACGCCAGGAGTCTACATGTTAAAAATACCGCCCTAGAATCAGGTTGGTACTGAAGCTACTGATTTACTTGAGTCAGTCTTGATTCACAAACTGTTGGCTGAGGCAGAGGGATGAAGCCCTAGTGACGTTGTCACCCTAAGCTGAAACAACAAAACGAAAGAAGGAAGTACATTAAAGAAGATACGTGTTCAACCCCGGCTCAGTGAGGCACACCTGTAGCCTCGGTACTCGGGAGGCCCAGGCAGGAGGATCCTGAGTTTGAGACCAGCCTGGGCAACATAGTGAGACAGCCATCTCTAAAAGAAGAAATGAAATTACCTGAGCAGCTAGAAGCACAAGAAAATACAGTTTTTATTGTATTCAGCCGTGGTCAGATACAGTTTCAGTGCCTTCTCAACAAAGGGAAATCAAAGCCTGCTAGTCCATTTTCCTCTGACCAAGAGGTATCTTTTCCTGAGAAAGTTGTTGTTTCTTGAATTACCAAGCTGAAGGTCAGTACAACCTTAGAAGATAGAAGGTGCCGGGAGGGAAATACAAAGGCAGGATGATTTCTTAGGTGGTTAACTTTGACGTTTGATGACCCCTTTACTGGTCTTTTGATAAGTATTTCGGCTTAACATAAAAAGTTCTTGATGTTGCACTTAGAATACAGAGGAAGGAAAAATTAAGTATGAATTTTATAAGATATAGGATGTATAACAACCAAAAGATTCTTCCAGCACACTTTTAATAAAATTTGGCACCTGATAATTTCCTTTTTTGGGGAAAGTAACATTAGTTCTAAGTTAATGTCTAGCATTTAGTTGTTATTTATAATACGAAGTATATATAATGTTTATTTCAATACTGAGTTCCCAAAACATACATTGCTAAGACATTTTATGATTTTAATGTAAATTTTTCTTTTTTTAATTGACAGCAAATGAAATTTTAGCATTTTTAACCAGTGGTCTTGTTCTCCAATTCTTAGTATTGCCTCTAAATTGACTTTGCCTGAACTAAATCAAATACTTTACCGATGTGAATCAGAAGAACAAGAAGACGGTGGAGGTTGTTATAACATACCAAATTGGTCATCCCTTAAATACGCAGGTCTTCAAGGTAAACAAGTGTTAAGTTGTTTTTTGGGTTATTTTTTTCTTTTTGGTTTTTTTGGGGTTTTTTGCAGGTCATATGCCATCTTCTTCATAGAAACAAGAGCATGGGCCTAGAGTGTGTCTGCCTGTGTTCAGATTATGACTCTGCGGCCTGATTGACCTGTGCTGAGTAACATAAGCTCTCTGTGCCCCAATGTCTGCCTCAGTGAAATGGAAATAATATTGTGTAACTCACAAGACTTCTGAAAAGAGCAAATGAAATCATCCGTGTAACTAGGATGTGGCACCAAGTATTCACTTAAGTAACTGCTACCTAGAATTGCTGGTTCATGTTATTCCTGGGGTCCTTGCATTTATAACTCTTAAATATACTTTGACCTTAATTAGTATTTCATCAGTTAGTGTATTCTAAAACAAGAAACAATGTGCTTGTTTGGGCTCCAGGTGGAAGTGGCTTGTAAATAAAATACACTCTTCCTTTTCATCTAATTGGAGTGTTTTTGTTTTGTTTTGTTTATCACATGAAGAGAACTTATAATAAAGTTACTATGTAGATTAGTTGTAAAATGGGATACAGGAGCTGAATATTTAACTCAGTTTAATACATCTGGTTAGTGGTATCTTAGATTTTTGTCTGAGAAATTTGATTTACCAAACCTTTTACTTGGCCCTTGGATTATATTACCTTATTTTGGTAATTCATGTAATGATTTTTTGTGAATGTTTATAATTATGGTTTTACCTTTTTTATGGTTTTTATCTTTAGCTTTTATACCTCCTACAAAACCAAGCACATAAGAAGCTCTTGCAAACTTTTTTTTGAGACTTTTTGTATTTATGGGCACTTTGGCATTTTTTTCCCTAAAGCATTGTCATTTTTCCACACATAACATTTTGAGCTATAATAAAGAGGTACGTAAGTTACTAAGTTTTTTGTTGTTGTTGTTGTTGGTTTTTTTTTTTTTTTTTTTGGTGCCAGGGATCAAACTCAGGGTCTTGTGCTTGCTACACTAGTACTCTACCACTTGAGCTAAAAACCCAATCCCTAAATTACTAGTTTTAAGCAGATATGTCTGTCTCAGTTTCTTGTTGCTGAGACAAAATACCCAACACCCAAAGTTAAAGGAGGAAAGATTTATTTATCTCACAGTTCATAGATAGTTCAGTCCAGTGGCTGGATCCAAGGCAGGGTGGCATGGCAGAAAGGCATCACAGAGGATAAACAGTCCATGGCAAAGCAGGGCAGGCAGAAGGCAGCAAGCAAGCAGCAAGCAGCAACCCCTGTTTTGTCCTTTACATTCCATTCATACCCTTCGGTTGGGTAGCACTCACACCCAGAGTAGGGCACCCTTAATCCTACCCAGAGCTATGCCTAACCAATCAGTGGCCTAATTCAGTAATCACACATCTTTGATCCCAGCATCACACACTTAGTCTCATCATCACACACTAGATCCAGCCACCTATGACCGCATGATGCTCTAGGGGGACAACTAGATGCAAGCCATGGTAGCATCCTACTCCTCTTTATTCAGAACTGTTGAACTCCTGCTTGACTAAAAAGACCATACTTGTGAGCTCCTTTTCTGGCTTTTGTTTTAAAGTTAAGTCTCATTTGTTTTTTTAAATTGTTATTTCTATTGGTATGTGTTCACAGTACATAATGATTACATTCTTCATGGGAGTTGGTACATGTATATAACACATCTTAATTCTTTATCTCTTCCCCACTCCTCCCTTTTTCCTCCCTCTATCTCTTGGTTCCCTTCCCTTTTGCAAAAGATCTATTTCCTATGATTTACTTTTTATTTTGCTCTTTATATTTGGGTTTCTCAAAAGAAATCATGAGATAAATAGGCTTGTGTGTCTTACTTATTTAAGATTGTGGTTTCAAGGTACATCTGTTTCCCTACAAATGACTCAAGTTTATCCTTCTTTATGGCAGAAAAGTACTCCAATGTATGTAAATACCACACTTTCTTTCTCCATTCATCTGTTGATGGATATAGAGGCTGTTTCCAAGATGTAGCTATTATAAACATGGGTATGCATACATCATTGTAATAAGATGTGTATAACTCTCGGGAAAATACCCGGAAGCAGAATAGCTGGGTTGAATGGAATTTCTAGTCTTAGTTTTTTGAGGAGTCTCCATACTCATATCCATAATGGTTGTTCTAATTTATACAGTATCCCCACTAATAATGTAGAAGGGTTCCTTTTTTCCCCCCACAGCCTACCCAGCATTTGTAGTTATTTGATTTCATGATGGTAGCCATTCTTTCTGGTATAAGATTGAATCTTACTGTTGTTTTAATTTGCATTTCTCTAATGACCAGAAATGTTGAACATTTTTTCATGTATTTATTAGTCATTTATACTTCTGAGAAGGGTCTATTCATTTCAATTGCTCATTTTTGATTTGGTCTTTTATTTCGAAGGTCTAATTTTTTTTAGGTCTTTGTATATTCTAGATATTAGTCCTCTGATGAATAGCTGGCAAATTTTTTTCTCTTTCTATAGGTTGTTTCTTTCACCGTGCAGAAGCTTTTTAATTTGGTATGATCCCATGTGTTGATTCTTGATATTATTTCTTGTACAATTGGGGTTCTAAAGTCCTTGCCTACACCTGTGTCTTCAGGAGTTTTACGTATTTTGCTGGGCAAGGTGGTGCATGCCTGTAATTCCAGTACTCAGGAGGTTGTGGCAGGAGGATTGATATGAGTTTAAGGACAGCCTGAGCTACATAGTGAGTTCAGGCCCATCCTGAACTGCATAGCAAGACCCTATCTCAATAAAAATAAAAGAATTTTACCTATTTTATCTTCCAGCACATTGTTTCTGCTTTGACATTTAGATCTTCAATCCATTTTGATTTTAGTTAGTACATGGTGAGATATATGGGTCTAGATTCATTCTTGTGCATATGGATAGCCAGCGTTCCCAGCACTATTTATTTAAACAGGCTATCTTTCCACTGCCAAAACTATGTGGCCCCTTTGTCAAAGATAAGATAACTGGGTATGCCTGGAGCTGTTTCTGCATCCTCTGTTCTGTTCCGTTGATCCACAGGTCTGGGTTTGTTGTGTTGTTTTGTTTTGTTTTGTTTTGTTTGCCAGTACCATGCTGTTATTATCACTGTAGCTTTGTAATATAACTTGAAATCTGGCACTGTGATGCCTCCTTGCTTTGCTCTTGTTTCTCAGGATTGCTTTGCTGTTCTCGGTCTCTTCTGGATCCAGATGAATTTTAGGATTGTTTTCTCTAATTATGTGAGGAATGCTGTTGGTATTTTGATTGGAATTGCATTAAATCTGTATGTCAGTTTCAGAAGTATGGCCATTTTGAAAATACTTGTTTAGCCTGCCCAAGAACAGGTAAGGTCTTTCAATTTTCTGATGTTCTCTTGGATCTTGTCTTTTTTTAGAGTACTGTAGTTTTCGTTGTAGAGGTTTTTCACTTCTTTGGTTGGGTTAATTCCTGAACATTTAATTTCTCTTGATGCTATTGTGAATGGTATTGTTTTTCTAATTTCTTTTTCAGTGAGTTCATTATCTGGGTGTACATGAACACTTTTGATTTCTATGTGTCGATTGTTGTATCCTGCTACACTACTAAATTTTGGTTATTCTAGCAGTCTTTTGGGGTCTTCTGTATTACAGGATCATGTCATCTACAAATGATGATAATTTGTCTTCTTCCTTTCCTATACATACCCCTTCTATTTCTTTTTCTTGCCTGATTGTTCTGGCTAATATTTTTTCTTTTCTTTTCTTTTTTTTTTTTTTTTTTTTGGTGCCGGGGATCGAACTCAGGCCCTTGTGCTTGCAAGGCAAGCACTCTAATCACTGAGCTAAATCCCCAGCCCCTCTGGCTAATATATTGAAGACTGTTGAACAGGAGTGATGACAGTAGACATCTTGTCTTATTCCTAATTTTAGAGGGAAAGCTTTCAGCTTTTTCCCATTGACTATGATATTAACAAAAAAAAAAGAATATCATATTAACAATACATTTGTCATAAATGGCTTTGATCAGATTGAGGAAATACCCTCTATACCTATTTTCTTCAGGGTTTTTATCATGAATCAGTGTTAGATTCTGTCAGAGGCTTTTTTTCCTTCCGTGGGGATGATGACATAGTTTCTGTCCTTGGTTCTGTTTATGTGATAGATTACATTTATTGATTTGTGTATGTTGAACCACCCTTGGAACCCTGGAATGAAGCCAACTTGATTGTGATGTGGGATCTTTTTGATGATTTGTTGCATTCTGTTTGTCGAGGACTTTTGCATGTAAGTTCATTAAGGAGATTGGCCTGGAGTTATCTTTTTCATTAAGTGGCTGTCCAATTTGGGGATTAGGGTAATGCCAGCTTCCAGGAATGCGTTTGGTAGTATGTACTCCTTCCCTTACAGAGTTTGAGGAGTATAGCTGTTAAATCTTCAGTGACGTTCTGTCAGAATTCTACAGTGAATCCATCATTTCCAGGGTTTTCTTTCTTGGTAGAGTTTTTATTACTGCCTGTACTTTGTTGCCCATTACTTGTCTGTTCAGAGTTTTCATATCTTCTTGGAACAATTTTGGTGATTCATATGTGTCAAGGTATTTATTTCTTCTAGGTTCTGCAATTTATTAGAATATTGCTTTTTTAACTAGTTCCTTATAAATCCTCTGGATTGCGGTGGTGTCAGTTTTGATACTGTCTTTTGTATTTCCAATTCCATTGACTGAAGTTTTTTCTTCCCTCTTTTTTTGGTAAGTTTGGCCTAGGGTTTATCAATCTTATTTATTCTTTCAAAGAACCTACTCTGATTCATTGATCCTTTGCTTTTGTTTTAGTCTCAATTTCATTACTTTCTACTCAGGTCTTTATAATTTCTTTCCTTCCATTGAAGTTTGAATTGTCTTGTTTTTCTATGAACTTGCGATGTATCATTAGGTTATTTGGGATTGCCCACTTCCTTTAATATGTACGTTCACAGCTATAAATGTCCCTCTTAGTAGCACATTTATTGTGTCCCATACATTTTGGCATGTTGTGCTTCCATTGTCATTTGATTCTAGGATTTTTTTTATTTTGTCCCTGATTTCTTCTGTGATCTGTTGGGATTATATAGTAACTTACTGTTTAGTCTTCATGTGTTGGTATGTAATTTCTGTGGTTTCTTTTTCTGTTGGTTTCTGGCTTCATTCCACTATGATCCAGTAGTATACAGGGAACTATTTAAATTATTTTGTATTGATTTACTCATGCTTTATGGCCTAAAATATGGTCTATTTTGGAATAAGTTCTATGTGCTACTAAGAAAAATGTGTGTTCTGTTGTTGTTTAATGAAATGCTCTGTATAGATCTGTTAAGTCCATTTGTTCAGTGCTGTGATTTAACTCTGATATTTCTGTTAATTTTTTATCCAATTGAACTAATTGTGAGTGTGCACTGTTGAGGTCTCTTGCCATGCTTGTTAGTGTCTGTCTGTCCGTTTATGTCCAGTAGTTTTTGTTTTATGAAGTTGGACATCACCAAACAAATTCTTTTTCTCTCTGAAACTACTTGTGTGATTTGCTTAAATCTTGCTTTAATATTAATGAATCTATCACTTTTTAACATGAAAAGATACAGGCTAATTTTTTTTGGTCATAATTTAAGGCAGAAAAGCTATTCCAGCTGACTTTGGATGTATTATAATATTAAAATGCAAATAAATAAAAATAAAACCAGTCCCAGAAGTCCTGACTCTTTGGAAGAGTCCTCTTGAGGATGTCTTTTTGTCCTGGCTCAAGCCAGTACTTTCACACTTAGCTCCAACCCTGATCACCATCACTGTGAACTAGGAGGCCCTCGTGCCTGCCTCTCTGTTTACCCCACATCGTTAGAGACTGGCACAGCCTTGCTCGTGGGAGCACTGACTTTGCCAATAATGCAGCATGCTATATCTTTGAATTTTCAGGATTAATGTCCGTATTGGCAGAAATAAGGCCAAAGAATGACTTGGGGCATCCTTTTTGTGATAATTTGAGATCTGGAGATTGGATGATTGACTATGTCAGTGGTCGGCTTATTTCACGATCAGGAACTATTGCCGAAGTAAGTAGAGCTATATTCTAATCCAAATAAATAATCACAACCACAGTAAGAATTAGATTACCATGTCATGTGTAGTATTTATGTGTTTTTGAACCATTTTCTTCCCTGTATCGTCTTTCAGTTCTAATAAGTGGAAATTTTGTTAATGAATTACCAGATAGTAAAGTTACATGTTTAGATTTACTTCTTAAAATATACCTTAAAATATCCCTAGACTGTAAACTCACCAAATTAACTTTTAAAACTATTTTTGTTACAGGTTGGCAAATGGTTGCAGGCTATGTTCTTCTACCTGAAGCAGATTCCACGATATCTTATCCCGTGTTACTTTGATGCTATATTAATTGGTGTGTACACCACTCTTCTGGACATAGCATGGAAGCAGATGTCAAGGTATATCCAAAAAGGCTTGAGTAAATAGGCATGTTTGTATAGAAAATTAATGCAGAGTTGCTTTATGTGTATTCTTAAAAGACCAGAACATGAAGAATTATCGTAGGCTTAGACTGAAAAAAATTTTAGGTAGTAGGTTTATTAGTATCCTCTAGTCTAGAACATACAAAAACAAATTTACATATTAAAAATCTGTTCCAAGGCTGGGCATGTGGTGGTGCATCCCTATAATCCTGGTACTTGGGGGACTGAGGCAGGAGGATCTCCAATTCAAAGCCAAAGTGGGCTACACAGTGAGTTTGAAACCAACTTGGGCTACATAGCACGTTTGAGACTAGCCTGGCCTATATGACAAGACCCTGTTTCAAAAAGTGGGGGGAAAATATCGGTTCTATAAAACCAATAAAACATGTTCTTGGAAGAATCAGTTGTTTTATATCACTTGTTCCTATTTATTAACTGTCTTGTTAAAGTTAATTGATATAAATTTTAGAATATACATACATAGTTTTTTATTTTCATCATTTAAAAGAAATTTTATTTTGTTATTTTTATTAGTCAAATTTGCCTTTAATGATGAAATTTGCTAAAATGAAACCACAGATTGAAACACACCTGTGAGAGCGGCTACATTGATTTGGCATCATTTCAGAAAAAGTGAAGCTGCAGCCCTCCCATTTGTTTTATAACAGGCCGGGGGCTTGAAGACACCTGGAAGATGGGTGACCTGAAAGCAGTTTTGAAATCTAGTCAGATTCAACATTAGTTTTTAAACTATATTGCCATTTTGCACATTTGTGTTGAGAAATCATTTGAAAGAAAAAAACCCAAGTAAAATAAAAACTGCTAAAAAGTTTTTTATCTCTACAGTAATATTTTTAATTCCATCACTTTTCTCATAGCTTTGTTCAGAATGGTTCAACATTCGTGAAGCACCTTTCACTGGGTTCAGTCCAGATGTGTGGAGTAGGGAAGTTCCCTTGTCTACCGCTTCTTTCACCGTCACTTGTGGGTGTACCGTACAGGCTAAATGAGATCACAGAAGAGAAGCAGCAGTGCTGCGCTTCTCTGGCCGCAGGTAAGGGACTCTGAGAAGGTTACAGTGTGTAAGTCAGTAATATTCAAAAAGGAATGCTATGGGAAAATGATTTTTAATTCGTAATGTTATTCAGCATTTTATATTAGTGCTTAGAAAAATTTCATAGATACTTAGAAAAATAATAACCATACTTGCTATTTAATCGTTGCTGTATGCCAGGCATTTATGTGTGTTTTTCTATTTCGACTGGTTAATTCTTTTCTTCTATAGATACAACTGTTGACATTTCATATTTTTTGAAACCAAGTATAATTTACTACCTTTTCCTATATTTCTCACCCAGTTTAAAAAAAAACTTGCAATTACTGTGAGATCATTTAAAGGTATTCCGCAAGTTGCTATGCACAAAACACATGTTAAATAATTTTTTATTATGTATCTAATTGCCATCAGATACTTTCAGCCAAATTTATTGGCATCCTTTCTTACAAGTAGATTTAGAATGTTAATCAAGTAACAAATTCAAGCAAAATAGGCTGAAGAACAGGCTTTTCTTTTTTTCATAAATTTCTACTATATTTCTAGAGAGCACTTAGTAGTTGAGGCCACTGAAGTTTAGAACTCTCTAAACTAATATATAAAAATTATAGGAAGAATGTAATGTTTTCTACGTGACTCTCTGTTAGATTTAAATTTTCTTAAATTTACATCTGCTTACATTCAGATGAAAGACTTCATAGTACCCAACAACTAAAATAGAAATTACCTTTTCACTTAAAATAGTCATAAAAATACATAAAATTCAGTTTTAGGTATGGGGATATAGCTCATTGGTAGAGTACTTACATAGTATGCATGAGGTCCTAGGTTTAGAGTACTTAATATAGTATGCATGAGGTCCTAGATTTAATCCCCAACTCTGCAAAAAAATTTCAAACTAAGAAAAAAGAAATGAAGTCAAAACTTAATTCTATAATTGTGTTTCACATTTTCACTGATTTATTTCTAGTACCTATCATTCCCCTGTGAATTTATGCAATGCTCATGAAACTGAACTGGTCTGTTGTGGGAAAAAATGTAGGTGTGACAAATGTGGGTTTTAGAGTCTACTTTTTAGAAGTCTGTTACATAAAATAGTTATCTCGATCTGTTTGGTTGTGCACTGCTGTTGTTAAACACTCCCAAAATATTTGCATTTATTTATAAATCATATATTGACATAAATTATAGTATTTGCTACTCATATATATCAGGTACAATAGATAAATATAAATAAATGTTTTAGTATTTGCTTCTAGTATTCCAAAACAGTGTTTTGCCTAACCAACACTAGCAAAAAATAGGACTATACTGAGATTTACAGATAAGTTTATTGGGGATTCATTTTAAAATGGAAGGGAGGGGCTGGGGATTTAGCTCAGTGGTTAGAGTGCTTGACTCACTAGCACAAGGCCCTGAGTTCGATCCCCAGCACCAAAAAAAAAAAAAAAGAAAGAAAAAGAAAAGAAAAAAGACGGAAGGGAAAGTTTTTCTTTGATGATGATAATATTGGAAAAAAATTTTAATTCCAAACTTTTATAATGATTGGCAAAGTAGGAATCACCCCAGATGCTGGGCATGGTGGCACATGCCTGTAATCCCAGCACTTGAGAGGCTGAAACAGAAGGATCATTGTGAGTTTGAAGCCAGTCTGGGCTACATACTGAGTTCAAGGCCAGTCTTAACTACATAGTGAGATTCTGTCTCAAAAAACAAAAAGAAAAAGAAATCACTCCAAATATGCGTGATCTACAGGATGGGTAGTCTGAGAGGTCAAACTCAAGATTCCACTTACCAGTGCTAGAGATTTTATAGCTTTTACTTTTCAACAAAGACAGACCATATATATTTTAGGACATACCAAACTAATCCTCAAATCTGTTGTACACATGTTACATACAAGAAGTTAAATGGGCTAAAGTACTAGGAAATGTGTACAGAATATTACATATATGTTAGGTATTGTCATTATCTTCATCATCATTGAAGTTAGCAATTATCAACCATATATAAAAATAGTGTGTTTGGGGAAATTTTGTACTGCCACATTGAAACTAATGTAGAAAAGAGTCTAGTGTTGCCCTGAGTTCTGATCTTTCTTAATGGAAGAAACTAATGTCTAATACCCTATAAAGTTAAGGCCCCAATTAGCAGAAATTTAAATTATAAAATACACTTAGCAGCATGAAAATTTTCTTTTATTTTAGTCATTCTTTCACTTCTGAATTTACATTTTAGCATTAGTCTTATTCATTCAACAAATATTTATAGGGATATATAATATACCAGTTATGATTTTCAATTAATAGTTATCTTTGACGAACAAGGCAGATAAAATTTCTGTTATCATGGATCTTGTTTTCTACTGGGGAGATACTGTTATTCAACAAACAAATAGCAGAGAAATAGAATACAGTACTCACGTAGCATGAGCAAAGCCCCAGATTGAATCCCCCACATGGGGGAGAGGGGGCACCAAACTCAATCTAAAAGTAAAATTTTAGGTTTTTTTCCATTAA
Source organism: Hystrix cristata (assembly GCA_004026905.1). Lineage (NCBI taxonomy): Eukaryota > Metazoa > Chordata > Mammalia > Rodentia > Hystricidae > Hystrix > Hystrix cristata. The sequence goes on from PVJO010000040.1 coordinate 127,969, forward strand.
TCATCCTATTTTGCCTCATGCATAAAGGTTACAATTACCTGGAATGTTCACATTACTTAGCTTGTGTAGTCCTTGTTTTTATCTGTAAAAGCTGTTTGTATCGAAACATAACATTTTTTAAAATTAATTTTTAATCAGTAAAAATCGTATACATTATATACAAAGTTTAACACTGTAAGTTTTAAATTAGAGGCAAATTTGGTAATAAATTTTGAGTGTAGAATATAGATTAATAAATTTATGTATTACCCAGATAATTATTTCATATTCAGATTTATTGTCCTTAAGTCAAGGTAAGAATCTTCTTAATATATAATTAATATTATATTGTGTTAAATATTTGATGTCTGATTGTAAGCTTTTAATTTATTAAAAGCATGTTCCTCAGTGTTTCAAAACGCATTCAAGGCTAGACATGGTGGAGCACACTTGTAATCCCAGCCCCAGAAGGCTGAGGCAGGAGGATCACCATGAATTCAAAGCCAGTCTAGGCTATGTAATGAGTTCAAGACCAGCTTGAACTACATAGCAAGACCTTGTCTCAAACAAAACAAACCAAAAAAAGACACATTGAAGTCAGTCCAGTTAAGTATCCCTTTCTAGCACAGGTTCTGAAGGGTGGGAGCATATAACCCAGTGGTAGGGTACTTGCCTAGCCTGTGTAATACTCTGGGTTTGATCCCTAGCACCACAACAAAAGGGGAAAAAAACTTCAGACGCCAGTTCATACTCTCCCTGGAGCCACATATTCCTCTAAGAATCTGATACGACTATAGAACCTCATTCCATAAAAGTTAATCTAAGTGTAGACATACATTTTGCAGATGATTTAAAAGGGTTTGCCGACTCCTCATAACCCACCCTTTTACCCCAGGTTTAGCGTGACTGGTCTGTACTAATGGTGTTCATAGGTTTGCATGTGTCATGCTTAACATATCATTTGTTGTCTTTTCTGTTAGGCTTACCTCATTTTTCTGCTGGTCTTTTCCGCTGTTGGGGAAGGGATACTTTTATTGCACTTAGAGGCCTTCTGCTGGTTACTGGGCGCTATTTAGAGGCCAGGTAAGTGATTTGAAAAGTTGCAGTGCAAGTTTATGTCCTAGTGTTTTTAACATGTCCTTCAAGTTTTCTTTCTTTTCCACTGTCTTAGTTAGCTTTTCTAGAGCCAATGGTTGGTAAGAGAGCAGATTTAATACAGGACCCTTATAAGTTACAATATTCACGCACAAGCCAAATGCAGGAAGTGCCAAATGTCTGTCTATGCACTGAGGACCCAAAAGATCCAATCTAGGGCTGGGAGCCCACAGCACTGTCCCGTGTACGCCCATGTCTGCAGATGATGGCTGAAGAAATCTTTACTGGAACCAGGACACGATGACTACCAGAGCTCCCCCAAAGCAACAGCAGCCATCCTTGATGACAACAAGGCCCCGAGTTCCTTTCTTGATGGGAACAGTCGAGTTTCTTTTCACGAGAACCAGCCGCAGCAGAGCTTCTCCTGGGGAACAGCCTGCCAACAATCTTCTGCTCCCATTCTGCTTTATGTTGCGTCAGCAGCAATCGCCAGGTGGATCCTCCGTGCCCAGAACAACAACAACTCAGTCCAGCTGGGCGTTCTGGCTTAAATTGACCACAATAAGTGCACCACATCCACCTATTATCAAAATTTGAAGGATATATTTTCTTTAGGTGTTTTTTGTTTTATTTTTTCATTTATTCATTTACTAGAATCATAGAAGATAATTTTAAAGGAGGAAAAATCTTTGAATTTAGTAAATTTTGGTCTTTTATATTAAGGTCAGGTATCTTCAGCGTTTGCAAATTTATTTCAATAAAACAATGTTGTAACCATTTTATGCGTAGTATTATAAAGGCATTTCTGGCTCTCTGAGTCTTACAGAAAGATAATTCAGGTTTTTCTTTATTTGTTTTCAGGCCTTACAACCTCCAGTTTAATGTTTTCTAGACTAAAAATGATGTTTTCTTGTGTCTCAGTAATATGAACAAATTTATGAGAGATTGCAGAATTCCACAGCAATAACCCTCAATGTGTATTCAACGCAGTGCTGTCAAGTTGTGGAATACCATCTGAAAACTTGTTAGAAGTGCAAATCCTTGGTCCCTGTGCAGACCCCCTGAATCCAGACTTCAGGGTGGGGAAGGCAGGGTTGGTGGGCAGAAACTTGTCTTTACAAGGTTCCCGGGTAATTATCAGCAGCCTGAGCCAAAAGTTCAAAAGCACTGTTCTGCAAGTTAAAACTTTTAGCAAAAAAAAATTTACTGTACATGACACCTTATTTTGATGGCATCAGAAGAATAGCTGAAATTTTCCTCTTCAAATGCCAGAAATTTTTTGTTTTGTTTTGTTTCTGTCATTTTAAAATTGAGCCAGGCATCGGGGCACATGCCTGTAATCCCAGTACTCAGGTGGTTGAGGCAGGAGGATCACCATGAGTTTGAGGCCAGCCTGGGCTAGATAGTGAATTCGAGACCAGGCTGAACTACCTAGAGAGACCCTGTCTTGAAAAAACCAAAAAATAAAAAATGATAATAAAACAAGGAGTCATTTTTTAAAAGAGAATAAGAAAATTGTTAGGCATAGTGGCATGCACCCATAATCCCAGCATTTAGGAGATTAAAGAGGATTGTAAATTTGGAGTTGACCTGGCCTGTGTAGTGAGTTTAAGGCCAACCTGGACTCCACAGTATGATCTTCTCTCAAAACAAAAAAAAAAAAGAGAGAAAGAAGAGTATCTGGCAGAGGCATTATATAACTTACAAAGCCTGAACTATTTACTGTACTGTCTGAGCCTTTATGGTAAAAGAGATCTAGATGATTCCCAGAGGATAGTGAATTTTTAAAAACATACATTTCTTCATTTATTCATTCTTTCATTCATTTATGAGACAGGGTCTCACTGTGTAGTTCAGCCCAGTGTTAGACTCACTGTGGAGTCCAAGCTGGCCTGGAACTCATGGGGATCCTCCTGCCTCAGCCTGCCAAATGCTGGGATTACAGGTGTGCACCACCACGCCTGGCACAAACAAAGTTTATTTCTTGCTTGTAGTTTATGATGGGAGTTCTTGCTTACAGTTTATGGTAGGTTGCTCTGTTCATAATGATTCAGGGACAACAGGTTTCTTCCACCTAGAGAATGTGCCATCTTCTAAGTCCTCTACGTCCTCTTCAGTTAGCTAGCAGAAAGGAAAAGAAAGCCCAGGAAAACACATCTGTTTTCTGTGCACTTAACATATGTCAGTTCCATTCACGTTGCGTTGTCTACAATACAGTCATCTGGACATAACCAACTGGAAAGGTCAGTTGCGCAATGTCAAAAATCATTTTGGTGGACATACGGCTCTCTCTACCACAAATGGTTCTCCTTCCTCTCTCTATGGAGGTAGGTTTCATTGGTCAGAGGTCTTTTTATTCAACTTTCACATATATGACATTGTTCTGATATATAACACTGTAACCTTTTATTGGGAGTGTCATTGGGCACCTGAAACTTTTATACTTTAGAAAATAAAAATTTTCCTGTGGCACAATTATTTAAGAGATGGGCATTAAACTGTCACATAGAACTAATAAAATTTCTTTTTTTTCTTTTTTTTGTGCTGGGGATCGAACTCAGGGCCTTGTGCTTGCAAGGCAGGCACTCTAACCACTGAGCTAAATCCCCAGCAGAATTAATAAAATTTCTGACTGGTTTAGCTAAAAAGCACTAAAGCCTGGACATCGTAAATAAGGTTTGCGAAGGGCATATAGGTGGCAGATCTGGGATTTAGACCTCACCCCTCTTGTTTTGTAGTGATTTCATGTTCTTTCTAGAACTCCATGTCCTCTTACAAGCTAAGTTCTCACTTGGTATATGATATAGTAGAATGACATTTTGAAAGACAAACTGTCTTCTACCAGTTTTTAAACATGTTTTCCAAGGTCACATTCTACCTGTTTGTTTGCTTATACATTTGCTTTGTTGTTGATAGCTGCTTTTTTAAGTAATACAGTACCTATCTGACAATTACTTGGATTTTGAAATCCTGTGGGTTTCAAAAGTAGAATCTAGAGCTGTGAGGGCCTTAAAAAATTCACCCAAGCCAATTCCTGACTCCAGATGAAAAAACTACCAGAGAGGGTAAGTCTCACGGATTGTTAGAGGAGCAGCCATGGCTAGAATCAGGATATCTAAATTCAAATCAGTGCTTATTCTATCATATTATGACTACTATCTACAAAATATATATATATATAAAAATAGGGATGCACCGAAAGTAACCATTTTTTGTCTTCCACTCTATATTTTCATTTCAAATAATCTACTTAATTCTGTTGTTTTAGGAATATTATTTTGGCATTCGCTGGTACTCTGAGGCACGGTCTCATCCCCAATCTCCTCGGCGAAGGGGTTTATGCCAGATACAATTGCCGGGATGCTGTGTGGTGGTGGTTGCAGTGTATTCAGGATTACTGTAAAATCGTCCCCAACGGTCTAGACATTCTGAGGTGCCCCGTTTCCAGGATGTATCCAACAGATGATTCTGCTCCTTTGCCTGCTGGTACACTGGTAAAAATAATTTCTACCCGAAATATGATTTCTGGGTTTTTTTTGGGGGGGTTGCTGGGGATCAAACTCAGGACCTTGCACTTGCTAGGCAAGCGCTCTACCACTTGAGCTAAATCCCCAGCCCCAATTTCTGTTTTTTAAATGTAAAATAAATACAACTAAGAATCTGAATCTTAAGAATTATTCAAATATCAGCATTTACTTAGCATCTGCTGGTACAATGAGAGATTGCAAAGACTTGCTCCTTGTCTGAAGGGCATGAAACATGGTAGAAGAGTTGTTGCGTAAATAAATACAATCATTGCAAGAAGATGCAGAGAAAGTGCTGTAGAGTCTCATAAAAGAGAGAGACTAGTAGGTGGGTCCCAGGGAGAACTTCAGAATATAGACAAAATTTTGCCTAAATTGAGCCTTAAACAGTATGATTGCAAGAGAGGTGAGGCAGGTTATCGGGAGACAAAGATGAGAGAATAATGAAGCATGTGGGTTAAAGCTCAGGTTAGGTCATACCATGCGCACAGCATAATTTGGCTTTTTGTGCAGGACACCTGCAGAATACTGAGAGATTGCAGAAAGAGTGTGGAGGCCTTGAGAACCAATCTAAGGAATTCAGTTTTTCTTGTGAACAGTGGAGAATGGCTAACCATTTTTGAATGTTTTTTTCCCCAGACAGGAATGTACAATGATTACACTTTTGCTGCTTATGATCTGCTTTTGTTATGATTTATTTGGTGTATGACTTTGGGCAAAGGTGAAGGCTCTTGCAGGGGTCGTATACATGTTTCCCCATGATGTTTATATCATGAAGGACTCAAAAACGCATTTGACCCTAAGCTTTTTATCTGTCTTCTGTTGTCGACTGACACATTTCAGTTATATGAATATGGACTCATGTTATCAGGCAGGTACTTATTTTGCACATAACTAATTTTGTCACAATTTGTCAAAAACAATTCCATAGCATTTTTAAATGCTTTGTATTTTTGATAATTACTAGCAGAATTTTTTGAGAGTTTTGATTTTATTCAGATTTTAAAAAATGAAATATTAATATAACATAACTCTCAACATTTTGCTTCTGACAATTTTCACCTTATTTTTAAAAATATAATTATGTCTTCCTGTATATCATCCTTAGTATAGCCTTTATTGTTTGTATGAAGAAAATTTCTTACTCTCTGTATTTACTAAGGATAGTCTCTGAAGTCACCATAGATCCCCAAATTTGAGAGTATCACTTTTACACATAATTTGTATAATTTATCCTCATTACTTTTATATGCAAATGAGTAAGAACAACTATACCAAATTAAAATTTAAGTGCTAGATGACAAGCTAGGTTTATTCATTATTTATTGCTCTAACAGAAACTATACAAGCTCATTGGATTTATTCTCACTACTAATATTAAATATTTATATGACAAACTGTGTTATTCTATGTATGGAACACTATTCTCTAGCTACCCCAATCCGCCTTTCTCCCTCCAAAGTAAAGTATGTGTTTTCACATTACTTCATTGTGGGATTTGGGGTACGGTAAGAGGAATGTAACTTTTGACAAAAGTAACATCCATGATGTCTTGAACAGGATCAACCATTGTTTGAAGTGATACAGGAAGCTATGCAAAGACATATGCAGGGCATACAGTTCCGGGAAAGAAATGCTGGTGCACAGATAGATCGAAACATGAAGGACGAAGGTATGTAACTAACTCCATCGTAAAAATCTATTTATGCAGTAAAATTAAACTTTGTAATTGTTCATTTATGCTATTACAGATATTTGCATGTAGAACCTCAGGATTTAATAATGGAAAGGTTAACACAACCGGTATTAACAGAGCACACCTGTAATCCCAGCTACTCAGGCACTGAGGAGGGTGATTGCAAGTCCACAGTCAGCCTGGGCAACTTAGCAAGACCTTGTCTCAGAATAAGAAATAAGGGCTGGGGGTACAGCTCAGTGATAGCACACCCCTGGATCCAGTCCCCAGTACCACAAAAAGAGAGACAGAGACGGGGAGTCGGGGAGAGGAAGGAAGGAGGAAAGAAAGTGAGAAAGAAAAGAAATTTAACACGGTTCTTGATCTCACAATTTTTTTTAGTTTCTAGAGGAAAGAATTTTATATCTCTTGTTAGCTAATTTCAAGGATAATATTGGTGTTTGCCATTTATGATCATAATAACTGTCATGAATTGAGTGTTTACTATGTGCTAGGCGTTGTTCTAACCCCCTTACCTGTGTTATTCCCATGTAACATTCCCAAGAAACGGAAAATGAGGTATATCGTTCCCATTTTTCCTGACTGAGAAATCTGAAGAGTAGATGGCTCAGGGTCACACAGCAACTAAGTGGCCTGGGTAGGAATTCATCCATGGTGTCTCTGTTCGTATGATCCAGGCACCTACAACATACATTTTTGTAAAAAAGGGTTTATTTATATATCAAGTAAAAATAGATACAGTTTTTAAAGTTCTTTTGAGTTCATCATATTTCTCATTTTATGACAACTGTCATCAGCCAATGCAAGGCTAATAATTTATTTCATTTTTCCCATTCCTCATAATCATTCTAATGAGTTTGCTGTATATTTAATTTTGTAAATATATACAGACAGGTAAAATATATACTGTTTAATGTACATGTAGATTTTTTACCTTTGTAATTTAGAAAAAATTAGAGATGCATAAAATGTTTCAGCCGGGCATGGTGGCACATGCCTGTAATCCCAGTACTCAGGAGGCTGAGGCAGGAGGATCACTGTGAGTTTGAGGCACCGTGGGCTACATAGTGAGCTCAAGGCCAGCCTGAACTACATAGTGAGACCCTGTCTTAAAACAACAACAACAAAAAACAAAAAGTTTCAAAAATAATATTAGAGTTCTATGAACCCTTCACTCAGCTTTCCCCAACAGGAATATCTGAAATAACTGAAGTACAATATCAAAATCAGAAAAGTGACATTAGTATGATACTATTAACTAGATTATAGGCTTTATTCCTTTTCCACTAGTTTTGCATTATTCCATCTGTGTTTGGGTGGGTGGGTGTGTGCATGGAGCTCTGCACAGTCTGACCCCATGTATAGCTTCCGGCGGCCTCTGCCCCTGTCAACATACAGAGCCAGTCAGTCAGCACGAAGGTCTGTGTGTGCCCCTTTGTATCCCAGCTACCCACTCTGCCCCAAACCCTTGTCTCTGGCAACTTGTAATCTGTTTTGCCTCTCTCTAGTTTTGTCACTTTGAGAATGTTATGTAAATTGAATCATATAGTATATAATCTTTTGAGTGTTTTTTTTTCCCACTAAGCATAATGCCCCTGAGATCCATCCAAGTTATTCCATGTATCAATAGTTGGTTCCTTTTTATTGCTGAATAATATTCTCTTTTAGGGATGTGTCAGAGTTGATTTAACTGTTCATCAGCTGACGGACGTTTGGGTAGTTTCCAGGTTTTGATAAATGCAAATATGAATATTTCTTACATGGATTTTTGCATTTAGAGATTACATTTCTCAGAGATAAATGCCCAAGAATATGAATCAGTCCTACAATATGTATGTTTTATTTTGAGAAATACCAAACTCTTTTCCAGAGTGGTTATGCCATTTTACAACACCACCCACAAACTAGAGCTATTCAGTTTCTCCACATCTCGCATCTCACACGTTTTCTTAGCTGTTCTGATGGTTGTGCAGACCACTATGTGTTATGGTTTTAATTTGTATTTCCTTCATGTTAGACATCTTTTCCCTCTTTACTAAAATGTGTTTGTCTTTTGCCCATTTCCAAATTAGATTACTAGAGGTTTTTAACGATTGAGGATTACTTTAATATTTTGGAAAAATTTGATAGTAAAATTTTCCAGTTTAGCTATTTGGAAATGTACAATTCAGTGACTCTAAGTACATTCATATTGTTATGCAGCCATCACTGTTCATCTCCAGAATTTACTTAACCATCCCAAACTGAACTACCAGGAAACAGTAACTCCTCATTATACCTTTCCCTGGCTCTTGGAAATTACTTTTCTAGGGGAGGGGAATGGGAAAAAGAGAAGAAGCAAGTTATACCATGTACAGATACAAATTCCCTATGATGATTGTTATCATTATGTATATTTAAAATGTACCACTAAAAGCTGAAAAGAAAGAAATCACTCTTCTGATTTCTGTCCCATGATTTTGATTATCCACAAGTATTCAAGTTTGTCTGCACCATCTCCAACACTAGAGCTTTTCTGGTATTTGGTTTTGTTCTTTGGCCATCCTGATGGGTTTAAGATGGTAGCTCATTGTGGTTTTGATTTTCGTTTCCTGAAAGATTAGTGATGTGGCTATCATGGCTTTCCTCACAATAGCCCGCCCTACATCCTCCAGGGTGTACTTTTATCTTGCTTTCCCCTCTTCAACTCAGCCCAGGCTTGCTCTGCCCTGCCAGTTTCTCCCTCACTCTTCACTTTTACTTTTTCGAATAAACTTTTCCACTGCTTTTTGAGAAAAAAAAAATACTAAACCCTTCTCAGATATGGTTTGCTAATATTTTCTCCTACACTATAGATTGTCCTATCGCTGTTGTAAGTGTCCTTTGATGCAGAAGTTTCTAATTTTGAAGAGGTCTAATTTATTTATTCTTTCGTTACCCATGCCAAATATATCATGAAGCTTTTGTCCTCTATTTTCCTCTGAAAATTACATAGCTTTAGCTCTTATATTTAGGTCTTTTATCCATTTTGACTTAATTTTTATATATGGTCTAACTTCTCTGTTTTGTATAAGGACATCATTGCTGTCACCCAGGTTGCCCAGCAACCTTTTTGGGTTGGTGAACCTGTTGTAGCCCCATTAAATAGTCCCAGTTCCTGTATCCAAAAACATTTGATCATATACAAGTTCCCACCTGTCTGTGGGGTTATGTACCAAGTCCTCCAGTGGACGTCTGAAACCCCAGATAGTACCAAACCCTATAGAATAGTATGTTTATTTTGTTTTGTTTTAGGATGCAGAGAATGGCACATGCTAGGCAAGTACTATACCACTGAGACACATCCCCAGCCCTGATATAGCATACCTGTGATAACATTTAACTTACAAATTAGGCACAGTAAGATATTTACAACAACTAATACTAAACTAGAACAATTAGAGTCATAATAAATCTTATTTAAATTTTATAAATTATTTACTTGTGGAATTTCCCATTTAATGTTTTTGGACCAAAGTTGACTATGGGTAACTGAAAGTGTGGAACGTGAAACCATGAATAAAGGAGGGCTAGTCTACATATGAAGGTTTATTTCTAGGTTCTCTGTTTTAGTCCATTGGCTTATGTGTCTGTCTTTGCGCCAGAAACATACTGTTTTGATTACTGTGGCTGTGTAGTCTGAGAATCAGGAAGTCTTGGAACTTCGTTCTTTGTCATCATTATTTTGACTCTTCAGGATCCCTGGAAAGTTACATACGAATTTTAAGATGAAGTTTCTACTTTTCAAAACATCAGTGCTCTCTGAAACATATTGTGATCTTTAAACTCTTTAGCAGATATTTCCAAACATCTGAGTCATCATTGTTGTCACCTGTTAATTGCCTTTTCCCATTCGGTTTGTGATTTTTTTTTCTGGTCCTTGGCATGACAAGTAATTTTTCATGTTTGCTATCTTTTTGGACACCATTATTATTCAAAGGATATTGTTAAATCTTTTATTTTACCAAGTACCTAGTGGATCTGTTTAGGTTTCACTTGCCCCTCTGGCCTACTTTAGTGGGCCATGCTTTCAGTGCCAGTTTAATATTTAGCAATGCTATTCTTTCCTGCTTAATTTATGGCCCACTAAGACACCACCCTGAAAATCTAGGTGGTATTACCCTCTGTAGTTCAGTTCTCAAGAATTCCTTTGTTTCTCTTGTTGATTTATACAAGTTCTTCGTATATTCTAGGCATTTGTCCATTGTCTGTTTTAGATATTGTACATATCTTTTTCCAATTTGCCACTCAACTTTATTGATGGTGTCCTTTACTGTATTTTGTTTCAGAAATCCTATCCCACCCAAAGAAAAATCTCTCACATTACCTTTCACTATCTTGGGGGTAATGAGTGCTATAAGTCTACTATTAGTTAATAGCTAAAAAAAAAAAAAAAAAAAAAAAATGAGAGTTTGCTGAGACTGCTATAACAACGTCCCACAAACCAGAGGGCTTAAATGATAAAAATGTATAGCTCACAGTCTGGAGGCTAGAAGTTCAAAATCAAGTACTTAGCAGTTTGGCTTCTCCTAAGGGCTGTGAAGGAAGGATCCGTTCTAGGTCTCTTCTCTGTGAGTTACGTAGACATCTTCATATACACACAGCGTACTCCTTTTATCTTCACACCATCTTCCCTCCCTGCACGTGTGTCCTCATTTTCTCTTGTAAGGATACTAGTCATACTGAATTAGCACCCACTTTAGTGCCCTCATTTTTACCTTCATTACTATCGTAAAGTTGAATTTCCAGCTAAAGTCACGTTCAGATGTAGTGAGGTTATGATTTCAGCATATGTATTTGAGAGAAGGGACTCATCCAACCCATGAAATAACAAAAATAACAGCTTTAGTTTTTGTTTTCATCAGCATCAGATTTATTTTTAAATCTTTATCAAGTTAATTATCATAAACACAGATTAACAGCCAGACCAACAGACGGAAAAACATACAAAACACATAAAATAATTATACTAAATAAAGGTACACTTTTAGATACCTTGGCCATGATGGATTACAGTAATTTTCTTCTCTTTCTTATTGTCTGTTTTTTGATTTGCAATTCATTTATAGAAGCTATGCGTTTTTTCTTTATTTTTGTAGTGCTGGAAACCAAATCCAGAGCCTTATACATGCTAGGCAAGCACTTTACCACTGAGCCACCTCCCCAACCCAATTTTCCACTTCATTTATATATTATGTTTCTCATATAAGAGAAACCATGTGAGATTTATGTGTCCGATTTACTTCACTTAACATTAGGGTCTCAAGGTACACCTATTTTCCTGCATGACTCATGTTTATGCTTTATGGCAAAGTAGTACTCCATTGTACGTAAATACCACATTTCTTTACCCATTTATCTGTTAATGGACATACAGGCTGCTTCCAAGATTTAGCTACTATGAATTGTGCTGCTATAATCATAGGTATGCATGTATCACTGTAATAGGATGTCTTTAACTCTTTCAAGTAGAAACCTAGAAGGGGAATAGCTGGGTCAAGTGGAATTTCTATTTTTAATATTTTGAAGAATCTCCATACTGATTTTCATAGTGGTTGTACCAGTTTACATTCCTACCAACAAAGGAGAAGGGCTAACCACAACCTCTGCAGCATTTGTTATTATTCAGTTTCTTGAAGATAGCCATTCTTTCTGAATTGAGATGGAATCTCATTGTTGTTTTAATTTGAATGTCTTGAATGGCCAGTGATGTTGAACATCTTTTCATGTTGTTTTTTTTGGGGGGTGTTGCTGAGGATTGAACTTGGGGTCTTGTACTTGCTAGGCAAGCACTATACATTTGAGCTAAATCCCCAACTCCTCTTTTCATGTATTTATTGGCCATTTGTACTTCATCTGAGAAATGTCTATACATTTCAGATGTACTTTTTTTTTATTGGATCTTTAAATTTGTGGGGTCTAAATTGAGTTCTTTATATGTTCTAGATATTAGTCCTTTGAGTAGTAGCTGGCAAAAAATTTTTTCCAGTCTGTTGCGTCTTCACTCTTGGTGGTTTCTTTGCTGTACAGAAGCTTTTTAATTTGATGTGATCCCATTTGTTGATTCTTGATATTATTTCTTGTGCAACTGGAGTTTTGTTCACAAAGTCTTTGACTACATGCGTGTCTTCCAGAGCTTTACCTGTTTTGTCATCCAACAGATTGTTTCTGTTCCAATGTTTAGGTCTTTGATCCATTTTTTATTTTAGGTTAGTGCACCGTGAGAGAGATCGGTCTAGGTTCAACCTTCAGCATGTGGATAGCCAGTGTTCCCAGCACCATTTGTTAAAGAGGCTGTCTTTCCTCCAGCAAAGGGATTTAGCCCCTTCATCAAAGATAAGATAAATTGAGTGTGCTTGGAGTTGTTTCTGCATCTTCTATTTTACTGGTTCACTAGTCTGGTTTTTGGCCAGTACAAGACTGTTTTCTTCACTAACAGTTTCAGTTTTGAGAGGTATTCCTATACTGTGATGGCACTGGATATTGATGCAGTCCTTTTTGTGCTTCATTTTTGTTTTTGTTTTGGTAGTAGAGTTGAACCTGGGGCCTTGTGCTAGGCATGTGCTCTATCACTGAGCTACGTCCCTACCCCTTTTTTATTTTCAGACAAGATCTAAATTGACCAGACTCCCGGGCATGATGGTGTACACCCACAGTCCCAGTACTTGGGAGGCTGAGGCAAGAGGATCGCCATGAGTTAGAGGCCAGCCTGGCCTCAGACTTGGAATCCTTCTGCCACAGCTGCTGAGAAGCTGGGATTACAGCCATTCAGCACTCTACCCAGCTAATTAATTTCTTTTTGAAAGCATTTTTAGAAATGTTTTATGAGATATAAAATATTTATATTTTTGTTTTTGAATTTACTCCATTTCTGAGTATCTAACCTATAAAATAATCTAAAATACACAAAAATTCTTATTAGAAAATTATGTTGATCGTAAGATTGCTTCTAACTACATAGGAGAACAACCCATGTATTGAGAAGAAATGTTTATATTGACCACAATGAAAAAATTCTGTAACGACTACAACTTACACATATGGACTGCTTATCAAATACGCTAAAATAATATATATGTAATATTTATGAAAATATTACTGTGTGAAAAGACTAGAAGGAAATGTGTAAGCTATTTTTTGTAATTGGATTGTGAACCATTTGTGCTCTTTTTATTAGTATCATAATATTTTTATAAGTTTTTTGAAGTGATCTATTCAAGCCATTCCAGGTAACTAACAATCTCACTGGCAAATACTGATGTAGACTTATGAAATTCTTACTTTTATGTAAATAAAAGTTGTTAATTTATCATTTTTAGTGGTAACAGACACATATTACACCAAGTTATCTGGTAACAATCACTGATACTTTCATTCTCACTAAGAGAAGTCAGTAGAAGTAGATTTTATATTTAAAAAGCCTTTTGTGACATCTCTGAATTATTTTAGTTTTCTAATTACAGAATATTTCAACTTACAAGATGGAATATAAATTTTATCTTTGAACCTAGAACTGAGATTAAACAAGTGCTAATATTTGGCTATGTTTTCTTCACATACTTTCATTTCACTTTGAAAAGAACTATATCAAATATGTCCAAAACTTCATTTCTCTTTCCTCTTTTCTAGAATTAATGACTATCCTATAATCAGGCTTATTATTTCCTTGTTGTTTTTATACTTTATGTCCTTATGTGTGTTTTAGTGTATACAAATTGCATGTAGTATATTATGTAGTATTTAATCAGTGTGCTACAACATAATATATATACTATGCTTAAACTATTTTATGTTTTTAAATTCTACACAAATAACATACTAGACATAGCCATAAAAACAGGCATAATTGTATGTATTAGTACTTATGTTTTAAATTTTTACATAAAAGATTTCTTATTGTACATATCCTCTTGTAACTTGTTGAATCATTTTGCCTTGGTAATGTATCAGCTTTGACACATGCAAATCCAGTTTGTTAATTTTACATTATGTGAGAGTTTCCCGATGTATAGGCAGCAATGTTCATTGACTCCTCTATTGACCGGTTGTTTCTTTTTTCCTAATGTAAACAATGTTACAATGAATATTCTTATACACATCTCCATGTGCCCGTTGGTGAGAGTTTCTCTAGAGTATATGTAAAGATAAATGAAATTACTACATGACTAAATATGCACATCTTTGACTTGTAAAGTATTATTACCAAATTGATCTTCAGAGTAATTGCTCTGCCTTATTACATCCCTTTAAGCTTTTATAAATGTTTTAAATAAAATATTTACTTTCATATACTATATATGTTTATTATAAAGCATTTTATTTTGTAAATGTTTTATTCTACTTTTTTAGGTTTTAATATAACTGCAGGGGTTGATGAAGAAACAGGATTTGTTTATGGTGGAAATCGCTTCAACTGTGGCACATGGATGGATAAAATGGGAGAAAGTGACAGAGCTAGAAACAGAGGAATCCCAGCCACTCCAAGGTAGTTTATTTTACAGTGCTTATGTAATTATGCTCTGTTAATTTACCATGTTCTTTTTAAAGAAAACTCCTATTTGTGAAATCTTTCACTCTATTAACCATGAATTCTTTATATTAGATCATTTACAATCTGCTTTCCTCCCTCTCTTCCACTTCTTTTTCCATTTATTCCCTCCTCTTCACATTGTAAGAATACACAGTCCTCTTGGCATAAAGTGTCAAGCCAAGCTGTCTGTTTTCTTCTGGAAGTTCTCATGGTTTGGGTTTCTACGAGCACCTCAAAGGAAGGTTGGATGATTCATTCTCCCAGTGGTTAACATGTGTTCTTACACTGAACTCATTTCATTGTACCTGCCTTTTGCAAACTGTTGTTCTGTTGTTCGCAAAATCTTTTCACTTTCTGAACTTTTTTCTTTCTCATTTTTATCATTTATCCCAGAATTTATCATTTGAAGGTTTTTCTTTTAATGGTTTCAGAAGCTGTCACCAAATAGCTTTTGTTACTACGTTAAACTAAGCTGTTTTCTTTTTCAAAATTATATCTTCACTTAGAGTTATTCAAAAACTAGTTAATAGTTGCTATAATATTTAGAGTGCACCTCAGTGGTGCAGCACTTACCTAGCGTGTGTGAGGCCTTGGGACAGATCCTTAACACATCAAAACAAAAAAGTTGCTCTCTTTACATATTTTTTATTTTTTTTTCATATTTTTTAAATTCTTTGAAACACCTATTTTTTGGGATACATTTTTAGATTTTGTGTTTTCTTTTTATTTTCCTTAAAAATGAAAATGTAAGGAAAATAAACAATGGCAAAACAGTAATAAATGAGATTTCTTATGAAATATACTACATATTCCTTACAAAGTGAGGATTTTCTGGTAGGTATTTGTTTGTATAATATACTATTTAAAATATTCATTATGCAGTGCCCTTTTGTATGTATAGGGAAGGGGTACTAAGGTTTGAACCCAGGGCCTTGGGACTGAACTGCGTTCCCCAGCCCATTTTTTATTTTGAAGTAGGGTCTCAACTAAGTTGCAGGTTGGCATCCAATTTATGATCCTCCTGCCTCAGCCACCTGAGCTTCTGGGATTACAAGCATGCACCACCAAGCCCAACTAGAATGTTTTCTAAATAGTGCTTCATTGAGTTCAATTTATAGAATAAAATTTATTTTTAATTTTAGAGATGGGTCTGCTGTGGAAATTGTGGGCCTTTGTAAATCTGCTGTTCGCTGGTTGCTGGAGTTATCCAAAAAAAACATTTTCCCTTATCAGGAAGTTAGAATAAAAAGACATGGTAAGCTGCTTGTTTGTTTTAAAAAGAAATTTCTAATGTACTGTCTGTGTGCTTAACCTGTGTTGTCATCATTTGATTGAGTCAACTAATATTAGGAAAAAACCTTACATTTTAAGAGGAAAGAAAAATAATTTACTAGTGTGGGAATAGTAACAGACGTGGTGATTAACCATATTTTTATAGCCCTTGGAACTGAGATAAGAAAAACAGCATAGTTGTTTCTTTATTGTGCTTGTTTTTCCTCAGTATTACTATAAGCAAGCTGCATTTCCATAACTTTTTTTTTTTTTTTTTTGAGATAGGGTTTCCCTTTGTAATTCAGGCTGGCCTTGACTGACTGTGTAGCCCAGGCTGGCCTTGAACTTACAGAAGTCCTCCTCCCTCAACCTCCTGAGTGCTAGGATTATAGGTGTATACCACTATGCCCAGTTTTTTCCATGAATAATTTTTAAATTTTTACATCTTTTACTAGACAAGCACTGTTTAATGGAAATATTTGAGCCACATACATAATTTCAAATTTCCTAGTACTCACATTTGAAAAAAGTAAAAAGGGCCAGGCATGGTGGTGGACACCTATAATCTCAGCAGTTGGGAGGCTGAAGCAGGAGGATTGCCACAAGTTCAAGGCTAGCCTGGCCTACATAATGAGTTCAAAGCCAACCTGAACCACAAAGCGAGACCCTGTCTCAAAGAAAGAGAGAGAGATACAGGTGAAATTAATTGTGGACATTTTATTTAACAATCAGAAATATTGTTAAATATGTAAGCAATATAAAATTATTCCTGCTCCATTTTGCATTCTGTTGGGGAAGTATTAAGTCTTCAAAATCCAGTGAATATTTTTCATTTTTAGTACATCCGATTCAGACTAGCCAGATTTTAAAAAATGGAAAATTTACTCATAGTAGATAAAAATAAGTAAACTAAATATGACTTTGGATGTAACTAGATGTTTGAATTGCTCTGAATGTCTAAACTGCCATCTCTTTTATCATTTTTCAGGGAACATTGTAGCGGTCTCATATGATGAATGGAACAGGAAAATACAAGACAACTTTGAAAAGCTGTTTCATGTTTCAGAAGACCCTTCAGATCCTAATGAGAAGCATCCAAATCTCGTTCACAAACGGGGCATATACAAAGATAGTTATGGAGCTTCAAGTCCTTGGTGTGACTACCAGCTTAGGCCTAATTTTACCATAGCAATGGTCGTGGTAAGTGATTTGCTACTTTTAAAATTAAAAAAAGGGGTTGGAGATTTAGCTTAGTGGTAGAGAGCTTGCCTAGCAAGCACAAGGCCCTGAGTTCGATCCCCAGTACCCCACCCAAAAAAAAGTTTGTGATAGGACTTACTTAGTTTTGTATTACCTATTTGTTTTCAATTTCATCTAACTATAAGAGATGTTAAATACTAATTTTATATAGTCTTCTCTAATTAATAAGGTGTACATGTCATCTTTAACTTGTAACATTCGGTATCAAGAAATAAAAAATGAATGATGACTAATGAGATGCTTCCTGATGTCTTTTTCACATCATAGTACATGGAGAAAATGACATTTTTGTACGGGATGCTGGACTGACTAGATTAGGCTGATTGTGCCAGATTGAACTGCTGCCCTTAGCTACTGCCACCCCAACTACCCAGAAAGCTGAGGGCATCTGTATCCAGACGCCCATTCCGCTTCCACCAGTCCCTGAGCATACCGGGCGCAAATCTCTGAACTAGTGAATTCCCATGAGTAGCTTAAATTCACTTTTGTTTTCTTGGTTGTATTGCTCTAATTAGTTCCGTCTAGCCAAGAATTCTAGATTCCTTCTTTTTTTAACTCTCTATTCAGCCTAAAAATAAACTATAAAAGTAGTGAAATAAAGAAACTTTTGTATTTGTCCATTCCTGCCTGGCTGTTTCCACCTTGTCAAAAGATTACTAAACAAGTGGAGATGATACAACTCAGTGGTAGAGTTCTTGCCTGCCCGGCATGTTACAGTGCCCTGAGATTGATCCCCAGCACCAAAAAAAAAAAAAAAAAAAACTTACTAAAACTAGTATTATAAATCATAGTACAATGAAAAAAAATGAAAGTAGCTTTGGCTCAATGTGCATTTGATTTCCTTTAACCATTACAATTAATGCAGACTTTTGGTCAACCATTAAAATTACTGTCAACTCCTCTCCTTCTCCTTCTCCAACTATATATGCTGTTGAAATACAAGTTCATCAGTAGTATTTTATTATGACCCCAAAAGGGGAAGAATAAAAGGCTCAGATACACTTAAAGGAAATGCTTATGAATCTTATAAAAAAAGAATTAAATTAGTTCTGCCTTCATTATAGTTGTGGCAACTTTTCTGGGGATCTATTATATGTTTTTTTTGTTGTTTTGGTTCTTTTTTTAAAAATTTTATCTTAATGGTACATTTTATTTTGTTTTTTGTTTTGTTTTGTTTTCGGTGCTGGGGAATCAAACTCAGAACCTTGTGCTTGCGAAGCAAGCCCTCTACACTTGAGATAAATGCCCAACAATGGTATGTTTTAGATGTAGATAGTGATAACATTCATCATAGGGGATTTGTACCTGGTATATATTCTTTAAGTGGCATAAGGAAATAAAACACCTTTACGTGCTTTCTCAACTTCTAAGACCATGCACCATGCTTCCAAGTCAGCCTGACAGATTTAGCTTTAGGGGTCTCCTCTCAGATTCTGACCCATGCTGTTTTTTTAAGTAATTTTCATACTTGTCCAAGTTTGTGATTAATTTATATGGATGAGAATGGATTCTTCTGTGATTTTTTAGAAGTTTATGTATTTGTTTTTGATGTTCAATAGGCCCCTGAGCTCTTTACTGCAAGAAAAGCATGGAAAGCCTTGGAGATTGCAGAAAAAAAATTGCTGGGTCCCCTGGGCATGAAAACCTTAGATCCAGAGTAAGTGGGAATATATTTTAAGAATATTATTGAAATTCTATTTAATCCAAGTACATTGACATCAGCCATCAATTTTTGTTTACAAGTTACATCTCTTTTGTTACATTCAGACATCTTTATCTTCGTTAAGCATCAGCATTCCAAATGCCTCTGGTCTGCCTATATTCAGTAACCAATTAAAGTTTTTAACTTTGTAAAACTAGTATGTGCTGAATATTTTCTAGTGCTTTTTCCTGATTATAAAAGTCATACATGATTATTGTGAACATTGGAAAGTAAAGACATATACGTATAAAGAAAAGGCAAAATGACTTTGAATCCCTTTATCTAGAAACAAGCATCTGGTCTGTTACTCTCTTCTGCACACTTTTATACAACCTTGGACCATGCATACACCAACTTGTAAGAATGCATTTTAAACATTTACAGGCTCCGCCCCCCACACCACAAAACAAACAAAGCAACCGACAGCTGCTGGGCCCGGGTTGTAGCCCAATGGTAGAGTGCGCTCGTTCAGCGTGCGCAGACTCTGGGTTCTGTCCCCAGCACTCAGAAATGTAGGCGTGCTGTGTTTCTTCACCCCTAGTACTGCTCAGAGACAGCACCTGCCAGTCTTCACACTGAGCCACATCCCCAGCTTTTTTTATTTTTTATTTTAAAACAGTCTTGCTATGTTGTTAAATTGCCTGTTGCTGAGGCTAGACTTGAACTTGTGATGCTCCTGCCTCAGCCTCCCAATGTGCTGGGATTACAGGCATATGCTATCACACCCACTCCTTCCTTATTTCTGCATAACATATATATGCAGCTGTTTTGTGCTAGTGTAAGTATTAAGCATTATTTATGTATTGCTGATGGTGGCAAGTAAGGAATTGATTCTGTTCCCACCACTAGTCCTCTCCATCCTTTCTATGTAATTATACCACTTTTTTTTTACCACTTTAATAAATCAATCAGTAGTTTCTTTGTATTTTAAATTTTTATGTTTATGCCGTATTGTATTTCTTATCTTTTACAACTTTGGTTTTTTTAATTTCTAAATGACCTGTTTTCTTCTTTTTCTTTAAAGCATGATACCTGTCATCAGCTCACTTTCTAACTGGTAGATGACAGTCTCACTTTTGTAATTTTTCTTACTTTACTGTGTAGTTATTTCAGTCTTGAGATTTTTGTATTTACTGGCATTCTAGGGTGTTCACATTTTCACAGTAAAGAAATACTGGTCAAAACTAAAACTCAGTTAAAGTTTACTCACAAAAAAGAAGAAAAATAACAAAGTATACATAACTCTTGTATTATCTGTTGCAATAGGTTTGTAATATTGTTTAGTATATAGGTATATTGTTGCTGGGTGTGGTAGTGCACACCTGTAATCCCAGCACTTGCAGGGCTGAGGCAGGAGAATTCCTAAAAGTTCGAGGCCAACCTGGGTTACTACCAAGTTCAAGGCGAACTTGAACTGCAATAGCGAGACCCTGTCTCAAAAAAACAAAAAAAAAGGATAATGTTAATTCTCTCCTACATATGTGCAGTTGCTATTTATAATCTAATAATTTGATAATTTTAATTTTAAAATAACTTCATGGAGAAGTTTAAAATACAACCTTTCCAACATCTAATTAATAAAATTCTATTTTTAATGTTTTCTAATTCAGATTATCATATGACTGGGCATAATGGCACACACCTGTAGTCCTAACATTCGGGAAGCTGAGGCAGGAGGATTGTGATGAATTCAAGGACAGTTTAGGCTACGTATTGAGTTCAAGGCAAGCCTAAACTACATAGCAAGACCTTGTCTCAAAAAGTCCAAATGGGAAAGGGAACAAGGGAGGGGGAAAGGAACAGAGGGACAAGAGAAATAAGAAATGGAAGGAAAAAATGGAAACAAATCTTTTGTAAATAGGGAGGGAGGAGTGGGTGAGGGGAGGGGAACGGGAAAAAAAGTAGCAACAAGGTATATCATGTACAGGTACAAATCCCCAATGATGAATGTTATCAATATGTACATCGAAAATGTACCATTAAAATAAAATTTTTAAAAAATTATTGTATGGATATTTTAATTATTATACTTTTTTATAATAGCCAGTAAGCATTTGTTAATCATTCCTGAGCATGTTATTAAAATCCTGTGAACCCACTATATACTAATTCAGGTTTAAATAATGCACTAATGCTGAGTGTACACTATAGGTTGCAAGACAAAATGATTTAATTATTTCTCTTACCTTTGCTATTAGAATTGTTCTACTGTTTCCTGTATGGAATGTGATCTTTTATTTAATTTAAATCCCCATCGTTTTGCAGTGACATGGTTTACTGTGGAATATATGACAATGCCTTAGACAATGACAACTACAATCTTGCTAGAGGTTTCAATTATCATCAAGGACCTGTAAGAATTTTATTTCTCTTTTGATTTTTCAGTTTAAATTTTTAAAGTACTGTAATTTTAAATATTCACAGCTCTTTTTTTTCTTTACTTTTAAATGATCTTTTTTAGGAGTGGCTGTGGCCCATTGGATATTTTCTTCGTGCAAAGTTGTATTTTTCCAAATTGATGGGTCCAGAGACTACTGCAAGGACTGTGTTTTTGGTTAAAAACGTTCTTTCCCGACATTATGTTCATCTTGAGAGGTAAGTTGTTACCATCATGTAATTTTCATAAGTAGTGTTTAGTCAGTTTATTAATGTTAGGTAAATAAAGTTTCCTTCAAATTCATTTCTGAAAGCTCTAAGATCCCAGTAAAATGTGAAACACTTACTCTGGTTTTTGTTTGCTTGCTTGTTTGTTTGTTTGTTTTTGGTTTTGAGACAGGGTCTCTGCGAGTTCAGGCTGGCCTTGAACTCGCAGTGATCCTCCTGCCTCAGCCTCCTAAATGCTGAGATTATAGGCTTACACCATCTCACCCATCTTCTAAAACATTTACTCTTTAACCTAAATTCTA
>PVJO010000040.1:150050-169643 GCA_004026905.1 Hystrix cristata
TCCCCAGCACAAAAAAAAAAAAAAAAAAGATATATCAAAGAAATAACTTTCAAATGAGGTACATGCCTTTAATCTCAGCACTCTGGAAGGCTGAGGCAAGAGGATCACAACTTCAAACCCAACTTGGGCAACTTAGTGAGACTTTTTATCTCAAAAAAAAAAAAAAAATGAAAGTCCGGGGATGTCTTAGTTACTTTTCTCTCATTGCTGAGACAAAATATCCAACACCCAAAATTAAGGGAAGAAAGGTTTATTTAGCTCACAGTTTGTAGCGGTTTCAGTCCACAGTCGGCTGGGTCCAAGGCAGGGTGGCATGGCAGACAGGCAGAAGGCAGCCAGGTAAGCAAGGGACCTAAGCAGCTTCTTCCTGTGCCTTATATCTTATCCAGGCTGTCAGGATTCGGGCGGTGCCAAAACAATCAGTGGATTGATTCAGTTACCACATGCCCTTAATCCCAGTGTCACACACTCTAGATCCAGCCACATCTGAAAAAGCCCCATCTGTGACCTCATGAGGCTTGGTGGAGCATCTAGACACAAACCATAACGAGATACAGCTCAGTGTGAAGGTCCTAGCTTCACTCTTGAGTGCTGCAAAAATAATCATAATTTTCAGAAATGCTTCTTTTTTTTTTTTTTTGGGTACTGGGGATCGAACTCAGGGCCTTGCAATAGTTCAAAATTGGTCTTTTGACTACTATTTGAAAAACCATTTCTCAGTTCACCTGTCCTAATTATTAGCAGATAAATAGCATCACAGTTACATGTTTTCCTAAAATGATACAAATTCAGTGAAAATCTATCTTAATTTCACAAATTCCAAATTATTCAAAAGTCTGTCTGCATCTTATTACTCAGAATTATTATGCATAAGCAGCATAAATTGTAAGCCCCTTTTTACAAGAACATAAGGGACTTCTGTCCCCATGAGTGTTGCATCAGAGTTTGTTTCATTAGCTTAAATGTCATCACAGAAAGCCCAACCCCGCCGTGCTTCTACCTCCTCCACTGGTTGAATACGAGACTGTGTGATGTGAACATTCTCACGTTCAGGTCTTCATCATATTGTAGTATTTCCCGTTACTTGCATTTATTTCTCTTGTTCCCTTTTGTCTGTGAAAAGTAAGACTGGCTCTTCAGGGGTCATAATGTTTTTACTTGTGATCAGACCACTTCTGACCTGTTCTGTAACCTTGCTCCAGGAATTATCCTTAGTATTCCACAGGATCTTTCTTACTGAAACTACAAAGATATGTTTAGGCCCATTCTAAAATAAAATCTCTTCCTACAGTAACACAAGCCATGTCCTGTCTTTCTTTTCGGAACACAGTTCCTGTGAGAATCACCTTGTCATTCCTTTTACATTTTGACTACCCTACTTAGTCTGGTTTACCACCTGCAATCTAGTTTTGCCCTCACCACTCTGAAAAAGCCACTCAGTGAGATTTCTCCTTGTTTCAGATCCCATGACTTCCCTTCAGTTTCCTTCTTTGACCTGGCCTTAGTTTTTGACATTGTTGCTGTGATGATTTACATCCAGTTGTGCACTCAGAGCCTCATGCACTCAGAGGCAGGGCTTGTAGAAGGGGGAGTATGGGGTGCTGCAGCTGACCTGCTGGTAGGAGACTGGGTCTGGTTGGAAGGGGCAGTCACTGGGGGCCTGACCTGCAGAGTTCCTCTCCTCCCTGTTCCTTCCTTCCCTCTCTGGTTCCCAGCCACCATGAGGTGAGTAACTTTCCTCTCTGGGCCCTTCTTCATGCTCTTTTGGGCTTCGAATAAACCACTGTGGACTTGAACCCCTACAGACTGTAAGCCAAATAAACCCCGCCTTTGAGTTGCAGGTGCTGGATAGTCTGTCTTGGCAACAAGAAAGTGATTTAAAACAGTTGCTTTTCTCCAAAAGTCAGGTGGCAGTTAATCTGGTTTACCTCTTACTAAAATCTGAGAAGTCAGAACCCCAGTCTGTGCTCTGTACTACCACACTGTCGGCTGTTTTTACTACTTCTCTGGCTTTTCTTCTAGCATCTAAATACATTTATTCTCTAAAAATCTAACTTCACTCTTCCTTTATTTTCTATTTATATCTTGTCCCATATATTTCTACTACCTCCATGTCTTTACTTATTCAGATAATTTTGAACTCTTTCATAACTTCATTCTGCCTGGTAAACTCTTCACCTGAGATGTATTTTTACCATCACTCATATCCCTGCATGTGTTTTTTTCTTCTCTTCTTTCCATTTTGGTTACAGTATTACCATTATTCAGGCTCTCCAAGCTTATATTTCCTGGGTATTTCTAAATTTTCTTCATTCCTTTTTACAACATCCAGATGAGTTGCTGAGAGTTGCTCTGTCTCTCTCCTGCCCTCTAACAGCACGTCTTTCTTCTGTTGCCACTTCCCAATTTGTATTTTATAATCTTCTATCTGGAGGAGGCAATATCCTCCACTACCTCAAGCCAATTAATTTTATTGAAATATAGCTCACGGTTTTAATCTTATGCTTAAAAACATTCAGTAATTCCATTGCCTTCAGAATGAAACCCAAATTCCTGTTTCCACAATCTTTTTAAAACTACCCTTCCATTTATTTCTTACTGTATCCTATAGTAGCTACTTTTGATACCATAGTAGCTTCAAGTGTGAGTTTTGGTTTCAGATTGGGTGTCAGATTCTGTCCATGCTACCTACTTTCCACATGGCTTTAAGCAAGATACTGGACCTCTCCAAAATAAATTTCTTTGTGAAATGAGAATAAAATTGTCTCATTGGTTGCTGACAAGATTAAGTGAGGAGCTGGGGGTTTAGCTCAGTGGTTAGAGTGTTTGCCTTGCAAGCACAAGGCCCTGAGTTCAATCCCCAGCACCAAAAAAAAAAAAAAAAAAAAAGATTAAGTGAGATAGGTCAAAAATGCTTGTCACAATTCAAGAAATGGTTTTATCTAAAGTGAATTATTACTCTTTTAATTATCTGTAGATTCTCCTTCTTGATATTACTACATTTTATTTTCTTTCTTTTTTCCTGATTTGTATGGAGTTTTATCACTTTTACTAATCTAATTAAAGGACCAGTTTTTTGCTTCATTGATTCTTCTTTATTGCTTTTTTGTTTTATTTCTACTCTACTCTTCATTATTCCCTTCCTGTGCTTCCTTTAGGTATAATTTGCTCTTTGTTTTCTCATTCTTTTGGGAGGGCGTGGTTTAGACAAGGTCTCTCTGTGTAGGTCAGGCAGACCTTGAACTCCCTATGTAGCCCAGGCTGGCCTCGAACTCTTGGCAGTCCTCCTGCCTCAGCCTCCCAAGTGCTGGGATTACAGGCCTGCACCACCACGCCTGGCTGTATTTTCTCATTCTGTAAATGAGGAGAAGAGGGGTTGAACAGAGGGGAAAGAAATAGGGAAAAAAGCAGCAAGATAAATCATGTATGGGTACAAATTCTTTATGATGAATGTTATCATTATGTATATCTAAAATGCACCACTAAAATAAAATTTTTTAAAAAACAAAAGTCAGTAATTGAGGACACTGATTCAGACCTTTCTTCTTTTGTAATATAAGTACAGTACTCAGGTGCTGTAAAATTCCCACCAAGTACTAGAGTAGCAGTGTTTGGAAGATTCTGATACATTGTGTGTATATTTTCATTCATTTGAAATTCTTCCTGTTTTCTCTCTTGATTTCTTCTTTGACCCATAGGTTACATAGAAAGGCATTATTTACTTTTCAGCTATTTAGGAATTTTCCAGTGTTATTTCTGTTTTTGTTTTCAAACTTAATTCCTTTGTGCTCAAGGAATGTATTTTGTGTAACTCTACATTTATTGGTAGTTGTTTTACAGCTCAGAGTATGTTCTGTGTAGGTAACTTCCCTGTTTTCTATTGGAAAGAACTTATGTTCTGTTATCCTTAGGTTGTATATCTAAGAAAAGTAGATTAAGTAAGATTGGTTGATTGTGCTCTTCAAATTCATCATGGGTTTTCTGTCTGCTTGTCGTATGTATTGCTGATGGAGTATTGAACTCTCCTACTGTAAGTGTCTGTTTCTCCCTGAACTTGTATGAGTTTTTGCTTCATGTATTTTGAAACACTATTACTAGATGCATAAACTTTTAGGTGGTTTTTTTCAGTTTTTGGGTTTTTTTGGTTTTTTGAGACAGGGTCTTGGTATGTAGTTTAGGATGGCATTGTACTGTATAGTCCAGACTAGCCTCTAACTCACAGTAATCCTCCTGTCTCAGCCTCCCAAATACTGGGATTATAATCATGGGCCACCACACCTATCAAGGTGCATAAACTTTTGGGATCTTTATATTCTCTTGATGAATTAACACTTTTATGATTATGAAATCACCTTCCTTATGATCAATATTTATCTGCTTCTAGATGTACTTTGTTTGATAGTAATTTAGGTATTCCAAATTTATTTTTTTTCATTACTTTTTAACACAACATATTTTTTTCCATCGCTGTACTTTCAGCCTATTTGTGTCTGCTGTGGCTTTGACACCACTTGATGTCAATGCCTTTCACACTGTGGGCCTAGACACCCCACACCGAACCCTCCCCAGGTGTGGAGTCCCACTGTGGACCACTCTCACTCTTGGTGTGAACTCCTGTATCAAAGGGTACCTATTTCACAAGCATTAAATGAGATAATGTATATATTCCTCATTTTAACGACCTACCTGTTTAATGACTTATTTGCATTTAACAACCAGGATGCACTGTTTCAATTTGCAGCTTGTCCTCTTTTTTGTACAGTTCTGTACATCTTGTTTAGAGAGCCTCGATGCCTTTTTTTGTACAGGACACCTTGTTTATACAGTACCATAATTTTTGTTGATTGTACTCTACAGTACTGTAGTTTTATGTTCTGTTATACCTTACAATACTGCATGTAAGAGTTATACAAATAAATGCAAAGTCATCATGTTGGCGTTTCCTTGGACAGTTTCTTTCTTCTGAATATTGTACATATTATATGCACTTCCTCATTTAGCGACCGATTCATTCAACAGCCTAGTCACAGGAACATAACTGGTCATTAAAAGAGGAGTGTCTGTATATAGTACTAAGTATCAGAGCATAAGTACATAATAAATAAGTTTATTATTATTCAATAGAATGAGAAATTAGTTGGCACTTTTCCTAGTTATAATTCTTAGTGTTTACTCATTTAGTTTTGTATTTGTGTGGAGATAACACATAATTACTATTTGAGTCTTGTAAACTTAATCCAAAAGAATAAATTATATCTGGGAGGATATTTGTCTCTATATATATTGCTTGGCATGTTTTTTTTTCTGTATGTTTAATATATAGAGCAATTTCTCTGTATTTTAAGGTTTTAAATCCCAAGTATGAAATATCAAAGAATAATTTCAATCTAAATTCTTTATATATACATCTTGAATATATTGTTTTATAACAAATGACCATAAGTAATTGTTTTCTTTACTGCAAGGTGAAAATCATCAGGCCTTGCCTGTTTTATTGGTATGTGTTAGACTGTGTCTTATAAAAACATCCTCTCTCTCTTTTTTTTTTTTTAGATCCCATTGGAAAGGTCTTCCAGAACTGACCAATGAAAATGGCCAGTACTGTCCTTTCAGCTGTGAGACACAAGCCTGGTCAATTGCTACTGTTCTTGAAACACTTTATGATTTGTAGTTGATTCATAGATATTTAATAAGTGTGCAATCATTTATATTATGGAATACAAAGTAATAATATGATGTAAATGCCTTATATGCACAAGATGAAGTCATTTCAAAAATTGCATTTATATAATACTGATGCTCAAGTAAGATTGTAAAAACATTGTTTTCTTCTTTTCTGTTTTTTGTTTATATTTGTTGTAGTGCTGGAGCTTAGATCTAGGACCTTGTGCATGGTAGGCGAGGGCTATATCACTGAGCTGTATCTCCAGGCTTCTCTTTTTTTTTTTTTGGTGCTAGGGATCGAACCCAGGGCCTTGCACTTGCTCTGCAAGTGCTCTACCACTTGACCTAAATCCCCAGCCCCTCTCTCTTTTTTTTTAATGTACAAAGGTAGCTTACGGTTTGAATCAGAAAGAAAAATTACCATCACCAATGGAATTTTTTGTTTTTAGTAAGTGTTTGTCAAATGTGTAGGAATCCCAGAGTTACAGAAAGAAAAACTATGTAGTCTTCAACTTATACATGAGTGAAAATAGAAAAATGGGAAGGGATCTTTCAATTGTGGTATGCATTGTCTTCAGGATCAATACATACTGAATACATTGTGGTTTCTCACCATTTGTTATAGCATTCTTATTTGCACAATATAGTCACAGTATATTTCATAAATATTTCTTAAATGTAGAATGAGGAAAGTTTCTACCTAGAATATATGCTCATAAATGGAGTACAGACATTTATAATATGCTTTTATTCACTGATATATTAGTATATTTTCTAATATACTGAATGCCAACAGTATATTTAACATAACTTATTTGTGCTAATGATTTTTAAAAACATGGGAGAAAAATAGCATTATGGAATTTATTTCCTAAAAATAGTTTTGTAAAATTAGTCTTGAGTTACAGTTTCCTATTGTGAGGGAGTTTACATTTTCAAAATGAAAATTGTTAGTCATTTTAAGAACTTTGAAGAAAAAATTTTATGTTAATTTTCTAAAACTTGACAACGAATTTTAGTATTTTAGTTTGTGTGCAAGGATCTATTCATTGTAGATGCCAGTTTCCTGTTAACAAACACCTACATCTACCAATTCAGTGTTGAGGATAATCTTAATATGATAAAATTATAGATATGAATTTGGTAGTTATCTTGAATTCAATAAAATAATTAGGAAAGTATGTTTTTTAAAATACCTTAAATCTGAAAAGTGACAAAAGGAAGATTTTTAACATTTCTATGAGTTAACATTTTTAATAGTACTTCTTTCTTAGATGGAATCATTTTTACTCTTACCGTTTTTTTCTCAACAAAGCAAATTAGATCATTATTTCTTCTTTTGGAAGAAATTAGTTGTAAAAATTCTTTCATTACACTAGCCTAGGGCACATGCCTGTAATCCCAGGTACTTCCAAGGCTGAGTCAGGAGGGCCACAAGTCTGAGACCAGCCTGGGCAATTTAGTGAGACCCTGTCTCAGAAATAAAAAGGCTGGGGAAGTAGCTCAGAGATAGAGTGCTTGCCTAGCATTCATTAAGCCCTAGATTCAATCCTCAGTACTACAAAATAAACAAAATGCATACATACATACTATTTAATACTATTCAGGGGAGATTTTAATATATATACATATATAATATCTATGTATATATATTTTAATATATAATTAATGAGATAATGGTATAGTAGCACTTTTCTCCGAGATCACATACCTCAGCTATAACTGAGAATTAAAAACATGCAAACTAAAATATTGTGTACCAACAATTTATAAATACTTCAAATCTCAAATATTTATGCTTCAGAAGTCTTGTAATTTACTGTAAGATTAGCTGCCCACCTTATTTAAAGCTGACCCTGCCTTATAAATAGTTTTAACTTAGTTTTCTGGTTTCCCAACCTAAAGCAGATTAAATCCTACAAATTCAAGGACAGTCGCGATAGCAATCTGACCACTATCTAGAAACACAGATTTCCAGATTTTGCTCTTACTTCTTCACATCCTTCCTTTCTCAATATCTAACCTCCTTTAACCTTTGCCAGTAAAAAGAATAACCTTTCTTGAGGGAACTGTTATTTCATCAAAGGTTTATGTAGTTATATTGCTCTTCCCTAACTTTTATATTACAGGAGATAAGAAAAATAACAGAAAACCAGCATATTTATCAAAGCCAGAAATAATAGCTGACAGTTAAATGTGACAAAATAAATAAATGAGTTGATAATTTTAAAAATACAGCCAAGGGTTTGGGGATTTAGCTCAAGTGGTAGAATGCTAGCCTAGCAAGCGCAAGGCCCTGAGTTCGATCCCCAGAGCCCCCCCCCAAAAAAATGTAGCCATATTAGGTTACCTACAGTAGGTCAAATACCCCTCCTTGGTAAATCTTTAGGATATTGTGCTCCTAACAAAGAATGTTGATGAAAGAATGTTATTATAATCTGCATGGTCTATTTTAAAGTTTAAGAAGGCATGTTATACATTATTCCATCAACAGTAGTTCAACTATAGCCTGTAGAAGGATAAATGCCCTTTGACTAAAGAACATTTAGGTAGAATGCTTCATTCCTGAGTGCTGATGATAAGGTATTTGTTATTATATTACACTTCAACAATGGTCTGGGCCTTGGTTTTTTACTAATCTAAATCAGTTCTTCTTTTCAAAATGAGAGGTAAACTTGCCAGTTTAAGCAGAATGCTGTGCTGTTTTAGTAAGTGTTCACAGAGGTCATTGAGGAAACGTGAGATCTGTGATATCAATAAATACTGTAACATGCGAGTTGTAACCCATTGCTGATGTTTTAAATTGCTCTATCTAGTGCACACATGTCATTTGTATGTCTGTGTCAAAAAATAAAAATAAAAATCTTTTCTAAAGGACCATGCTATGCCCTCTTCCCATCATTTACCAATTAATTTGCCGTGTATTCAGTGCTTGCTTATTTCAGATGCTAACCTTTTGTGTGATGAGTAGAGGCAGAAAGAGGAGGAAGAATTTTAGGCTGTGTGGTAATGTATTCAATTAGTCATGTCAAAATTAGAAGCAAAATAAACTTTGATGTGCAAATAGATCTGTTAGGGACTGCACATTCCCTGCTATTTCCTATTTACCTTTCTTTCATCTTTTTGCTAAAGGCCAATACTACCAGCCAGAAGAGACACAGTGTTTATGTGTGCCTACCACAGTGGCCAAAACTATGTTTTCAATTTTTGTTTTTGTTTTTTGCAACAGGGTCTCACTTTGTAGCCCAGGCTGGCCTTGAACTCGCAGTGATCCTCTTGCCTCAGAGTGCCGAGATTACAGGCATGTGCCACCACACCCGGCTATTTTTTCACTTTTAACTGTATTACTGAATAATACCTATGTATATCGAACAACATCTAACGACCAAGGTTGGTCCAGTAGGCTTTTGCCTTAGTGTTGCTTCATTTTTAACTGTAGATATGTGTCTTTATCTTCAGATAAAAGGTATTAACCAAAAGACTGAAACTTGTACCTAACCAACAGTTTTAAATTAAGAGCAAAGTGAGACATGATAGTACATGCATGTAATGCCAGGATTCAGGAGGCTGAGGAAGGATTGCCAGGCCAAGGCCAATCTGGATATATAGCGAGACTCTGTCTCAAAAAACAAAAAAAAGATGGGGTTGGGGATTTAGCTCAGTGGTAGAGCACTTGCCTAGCAAGCACAAAGCCCTGAGTTTGAACCCTACCACCCAAAAAAACAAAAGAAAGGACATTTGCTTAGATGTTTTTTGTTTTGTTTTGTTTGTATTTACGTGATCCTCGAATTATAAATTAGTACTGATAGTTTGTCATTTTGGTTACAACTTTTTCCTAAAATTTTATCTGTGGTGACCAGGGTATAAAGGTAGGTGGTGCATCAAATTTTTTTTTTTTTAGAAAAGAAAGGGAAAAGGGGGAAAATATAAATAAAGCTACTGTAAATAGGGAAGGGAGGGGGAGTGGAAGGGAGGGGTGGGGAAGAAGGGGGGAACCAAGATGTATCATGTACAGCTGCAATGAATGTGATCACTATGTATACAATGTACCAATACATGTTCTTGGAAATAAAATTTAAAAAAAAATTTTTTTCTAGGGGGCTGGTCCTGGGGATCGAACTCAGGGCCTTAGTGCTTAGCTAGGCAAGGGCTCTACCACTTGAGCTAACTCCCCAACCCTGCATCCAATTTTAAGCTTCACATTACCTTTTTTTTTTTTAATCTTGACAGATTTGGCATCCCTTTACTTGGCTGTGTGCAGAAGCCCCCTGATTCCTCAACTTGCCAAGATAGATGTGCAGAAAGAAAACAGGAAGCAACACAGGAGGCATCAAGGTATAAGGACAAGCCAAAAATGACTCATGACATTAATCTGCTTTTCATTACTATGATGAAATAAGTATAAAGAAAAGAAGCCTCTCTGGTGCAAGGGCTCCCTTCGATGGTGGCCCTCTTCCTGCAGAGCCCAAAGCAGCGCATGGCACCGGATGCCAAGAGACAGATGTGTTTGCGTAGTTGTCTCTCTCGTCTCCTCCTCACAGAGCCTCCAGGGCTTAATCATGGGCGCTCCATCCTAATCACCTCCCAAAACCTCGCCCCTAGACACCATAATGGGGTTAATTTTCTGTCCTTTCAATACCTCACAGGAGATTAAAATGTTTCCATCCCTCACAAAACTTTCATAGACAAGAAAGGAAGCCTTTAGGCTCTAGGGACAGACGTTACAGTTCAGATACAAATGAGCCGAGCAGGGCTCGTCCGTTGGAGGCTTGAGCCCCAGCGTGGCAATAAGACAAGCGAGGCTTTGGACGGTGACTGAATCACCAGGGCCTTAGGATGAGCAGGCTGTTAGGACGTGGGCCCTAGTTGTAGGAAGTGGGTCACTGGGGGCATAATCTGGAAGAGTATATGCTGTCCCCAGCTCTTTCTCTGCTTCCTGAATGCCATGAGGTGAGCAGCTTTCCTCTGCTATGTCCCTTTGCCGTGACGTTTCCACCTCATCACAGGCCTGAAAGCAGTGGGGCCAGCTAGCCATGGACTGAAACCTCTGCAATTTTGAGCCTAAATAAATCTTACTCTAAGCTACTTATATCAGGTATTTTGTCACAGCAACAAAAAAGTAACACATTGAATGTCCATCATGTCAGGAATCTTGAATTATGGGAATAAATATCCTGTCTCAGGAAAGAAATATTCACAGGGATCTTGTGACGATAAAACACACTGTCTAAAAATGCCAAATTGAAGCCAGGTATGGTAGCATATGCCTGCAATCCCAGGACTCTGGGAGACTGAGGCAGGAGGATCGCAAATTCAAGCTGAGCCTGGAAAACTTAGCAGTTTAGCAAAACTCTGTCTCCAAAAAAAGAAAAAAAATTTAAAGGACTGGGGATGTAGTTCAAGGCAAAGGCACCGTGTTCAATCCCTAATACCAGACAATTTAAAAATAGTACCAGACAATTTAAAAATAGCACTTGTGCACACCTATAATCCCAGCATTTGGGAAGCTGAGGTAGGAGGATCACTGAGGTTCAAGGTCAGCCTGAACTGCAAAGACGGACCCTGTCCCAAAAAAACAGAAACAAAAACAAAACACA
Organism: Hystrix cristata; assembly: GCA_004026905.1. Classification (NCBI taxonomy): domain Eukaryota; kingdom Metazoa; phylum Chordata; class Mammalia; order Rodentia; family Hystricidae; genus Hystrix; species Hystrix cristata. The sequence goes on from PVJO010000040.1 coordinate 161,312, forward strand.
AAAAGAAAAAGCACTTACAAAAGATGGGATTATTGTACAAGAACAATGTTTCTCAACCATTGGAGTTTTCTACCTCTAGAGATACTTATCAATAACTGGAAATAATTTTAGTTGGTACTTTGAGTGTAATGGGGCATGTAGAGGTTCTCCTTTATCATGGCTATTTGGGGTTCCTATGCCTCAATTATCTGTTTATTTTCCTGTATCCAAGGAGTTTTCTGCCATTATTTCTGTGAACAGGTTTTTTAAGTGCCGTTTGTGTTGTCTTCTGATTTTTCACTTATTCCAATTAGTCTTTGTATCACCTAGCCGCTGTTGGATCCAGCTCTCATGTTCCTTTGATGTTAAGGTGTATTTGAGTACTTGGTCTTTGAAGGCATCATTATCTTGTAGTTCTGAAATTCTGTCCTCACATTGGTCAGTTCTGCTGCTCATACTTTCAGTGTAATTTTTAATCCAGATTTCTGATTAAAACCTTTTCATGGATCCTAGTTCTTTGGTAAACTGGTCATTCATGTTTTGTATCATTTTGTTTAGCTTTTTATTAGTGTCTTCAGAAAGCTGCATCTTTTAGGTTATTACTTCCAATATCTATTTAGTTATATCCTCTCAGATCCGACTGAATACATCTTCGATCTGGTTTCAAACCTCTGTTACCCTTTCGACTAACGCAGATGCTGTGCTGCCCCTCGGTGCCCCCTGGAGTGGCTTGGGGGGCCACTTGGGAGGCATTTTGTTGCCTTGTCTTCTCATGTTTCTATCGTTTTGTTAGCTTGTTTTGTGCTGAGGTTTGTGCATAGTTATAATCTAAAGACTTTGTTGCTGGTACAGAGATCTCTCTAGTTGCTTTTCAGGGACGTATTTTGGGTGTGGCTAACTATAATCCTCTGGTTTAGCCCCAAGAGCTGATCACTTCGGTTAATTTGCAAGGGAAGGATGCAGTGTAGATAGCCCGACAACCAAGTTTTCTGGGTATGTACTCCAGTATTGTTAATGTCACAAAGGCTGTGTTAGTTAAATTTCTAGAGTCAATGATTTGCAAGAAAGCAGATTTAATACAGGACATCTGCAAGTTACAACATTGACACACACACAGGCTAAATGCGGGAAGAGCACAGAACATCTGTCTATGCACTGGAGACCTGAAAAATCCAACCAAGGGCCGGGAGCTCACTTCAATGTCCCATGTATGTCCATGTCTGCACTAAAATGCTGAAGAAATCTATACTGGAACCAGGATATGATGCTTGCAGTGGAGATGAAGACCAGAGGTCCCCAGAGTGAACAGCAGCCATCCTTGATGACAGCAAGGCCCCAAATTCCTTCTGTGATGAGAACAGCCAAGTTCCCTTGAGGAAAAACAGCTGCAGCAGAGCTTCTCCTGGGAAACAGCTGCTCCCATCTTCTGCTCCCATTCTCCTTTATGTTGTATCAGCAATAATCCTCAGGATCTTCTATGCCCAGAACCACACCAACTCTCTTCACCTGGGCATGCCTCCTCAGGTTGACCATATCAGTCCACCACAAAGGCAATCTGAGTGTGGCTTGCAAAGAAATAGTTATGTGACCCTGTTGATATCAAGCCAATCAGCTATAGTATTATCATCCAAGACATATTGGATGTTACCATACCATAAGAACCAATTATGTAGCACTTTTAATCCTAGAGAATAAATCTGCAATTAGGGCATAAACATTAATAACTCAGGTATTGACTTACAGCTAATATGTACTAAATATAACAGGTATATCTCTGCTAATGTAAGAAAAGAATTCAACAGTAATTTTACAGTTAACTATCAAAATATTAATGAAGTTTTATGGCTATATTATTAACGGTATAGGATTTGGGACAGGGGAATGCAAGAGGAAAACTTTGGTGTTTTTGGCAGGCACTCTAACCACTGAGCTAAATCCCCAGCCACAAGAGGAAAACTTTGAAACCTTAAATTCTGTGATACAAGAAGGAAAAGTGGTACAAAGCATCTTATTGGAAAGTAGAAGGATTTTTATACAACTAAGGTAAGAAAAAAACTGATGAGAAATAGAAGGTAAAAGAAAAAGAGTGACAAAAAAGACATAAAAAGTAAAATAAGAGGAGAAAAAAAGGAGAAGAGAAAAATATTAAAGAATGAAGTGGTAAGAAGCAAGGAAGGACAAATGAAAATGCCCCCAGCCCAGTAAACTCGTGAAGAAGAAAGGAGGAAAAGAAAGATGAACATAAGAAAAAAAATAACAAAAACAGAAAAACACACACACACAAACAAGAAAGAAAAAAGAAAAACAAAGAAGAAATTTATCTGAGATTTTGAACATGTGGTTTCTCCTGAGATCTACAGTGTTGGGACAGTACCCATGCCAAGACGTGTCCCTGCTCATGCTGGTCGATAAAGAAGGCCCACATCCTTGCTGGATGCAAGCACCACCAGGCAGAAGGATTGGGGTAAGGGAACCAATTCTGTGACTGTCAAATCCAGAAATTCAGGCTGAGCCTGACCTCTGGCCATGGGGTGTCCTTTAGTTTAAGTCCCTCAGGGGGTCTCTTCCCCACCTGACCATGGTTCCCTGACCACAGCCGTCTCCCGCGGCTGTCTCTCGCCCAGTCACTGCGGGCACATAACACTGGGAGCCCTGAACTGAAGCCCTCAGAGAGTCCCAGGATCAAACTGTCAACCCCTTGCTAGAATACAGTCCAACCAAGCACTCTCTCTAGGGTGAATAGGCTGCATACTGAGTACAAGGCCAGCTGGAATACATAGCAAGACCCTGCCTCAGCCCCAAAAAAATTTTAAGAAGAAATTATAGATTTGCCTCTTCCTCTGACTGAGTTGTTTCTAAACAGGGAAAGGGTAATAGTTCAAATTTTCTTTTTGTGCAAACTTGCCATTTATAGAGATCCTGATTTACAAAATTTCACAAACCAAAAATGAAGCAAGAACTGCCTTTCAATCTTTCCTTTATTAAAGTAGTCTTGCTTTTATTGAGGCATGCTTTATAAAGCCTTCAAATTAGCACCAATTTATCCAATCTCTTTTTAAATCAGGCAATAATAGAATAGTATTGTGTCCTGGCAATTTATTCTCATACATTGTTTGCCAGAATGGATATTCTGCCTGGATAAAATACCTTTCCAAAGAGCAAATTTTATTTCCCCCCTTGCCTTTCATTATACAATTAGAATTTCATTTATTTGAAAAGTTCAACAAAATACATAATCAGGCCAAAACATTGGAGGAAGGAGTAATTACAGTGAATTAACCAGTCGAGTATTTCTTTAAGACATTACACTCCCATTTCGATATCATAACTTTCTCCTTTCTTGGGGAGTGAGGCATCACTCAGAGATCTATAACTAATTCCTTGCCTTTCTCTTTTCTTCATTGATGACTATGAACAAAACTGGACATTTTGTGCTATCCCCACAGGGAGACCCATCTACTTTGTGGAATCCCATTAGAATATTCTTGTGTGCCTGTTTTTGTCTATGCTGCCAGGGTAGTGTCAGGCTCCTAGCACTCCTCCTGCCCCCGCCTCCCAAGGGACTAGGGCTACAGGCACTTGCCACCACACGGGGTCTGAATACTCTTTAAAGCTTATTTCAAGATAAATGAATGTGGTATTTCATAAGTTGATGTTTAAAATATTAAAATATGTCTTTGTCCTGGCTTAAACATTTTTACATTTATTGGATTATTAAATGGCGCTTGTGTGTCTGGGTTTTGTTTTTTGTCTTTTTGTGTCAAGTGCATATACCGTATTGCATAATATCTTTTGAGAGTTATTATAGGGGCTTGGGACGTTCCCTCCTGTAAGAGAGTCCCATGAGTACATGGTCTTTCTGGTTCGCGCTTGCATGTTCAAACCTGGCTCAGGCTCAACAAATTAAAGACCATATTTTCTTTTATCAGGCCCTTCAACTGAGGAAAACAATGACTGTGAAACAGCCACAACTGAATTGATACTCTCTTCACAGCCAAGCAGACCTCTTATTCTCCCTTCCAGGAATGTTGTACAGGACTCGGGAACGCCCGAGGCCTGACGCAGAGTGCTGCTTTGGAAACTGGCCTTGGAAGGGCCCCAGAAGGGAGCCAGCCTTCGACCAGCCCACGTCTCACTCTCGCAAGCCCGCTGTCCTGACTAACTACCAAGTGCAGCTTCCACAGTTTCTCTCAGCAGGACCACGCTGCTAGTTTAATTGGGGATTCAGAAAGCTGAATCAGGACATGCAATTTGCAGCTAAATTTTATAATAAATTTACTTTATACTAAATTTAACCCTAATACTTTTTCCTTTTTTTTTTTTTTGAGACAGGGTCTCACTTTGTAGTTCAGGCTGGCCTTGAACTCACAACAATCCTCCTGCTTCAGCCTTCCGAGTGCTGGAATTACAAGTGTGCACCACCACACCCGGTTTAAATTTAATCCTAATATTAATTATACTAGAAAATTGATTTTTTTCCTTTAGAAATGGAATTTTGTTGTTTGTTTGTAGTAGAGTACTGGTACATGAATCCAGGGCTGTCACACTGAGCTATATCCCCAACACTTTTTTATTTTTTGAGACCAGGTCTCACTAAGTCACTAAACTGCCCAGGCTGAAATCAAACTTGCAACCCTCCTACCTCAGCCTCCTCAAGTGCTGGAATTAAAGTCATGTGCCACCAGTCCTGGCTCAATTATTCATTTCTTTAGTTAAGATTTTATTTGTATCACTTACAGTCTCAAACTCTGGTGGAATTTTGTCCCCAACCATTATTGAGCATAATTATTTCTGTTCATTCTTCTTTCTATGTAGTCTTTCCAAGATATTTCCAATCAAACTTCCCAATAGTCTTTCCCTGTGAGTTAAGATTGATTCTAAAAGGAGTGAGATGACTCAGTAAGAGAGTTCTGATCATGCTATGAAAAATTAGTTCTGAAATTAAAAAATTTTGACATTTCCATTAATGATGTCATAATAATTTTTCAATTGTCATCCGTCCCTCTGTCACTAAGTTTCTCCATGGGTCTTTATGGAAAGGAAATCACAGCCAAAAACCCAAAATTATATACCTTTTATTTCAACAATAGATAATTCCGAAGTTTTAATTCATGAAAAAATTGAAGAGTTATTTTTCTTTCCCAGCTAGCAAAGATTTTAATCTAAATTGAATCATAGTATGGGGTGGGGGAGCAAAACTTCAGCATAAGCTTTCTTTGGGTAATAATGCCCACTTTTAAGAAGTGAGGTATTTGAGTAACTACTAAATTCCGGTTGAGAAGATAAGACTCTCTCTGATTTCCTGTAGTTATGGGTGGGTAGGAAATTGAGTAAACAGAGATGAAAGACATTTCCTCATTGCAGAATATTTGTGTTGGAGAGCCTGAAAGTCCAGCTGTGTGTTCTCAAGATTTTTTAAAATGTTAGCCAGGCATAATGGCACACACCTATAGTCCCAGCATTCTGGGAGACTGAGGCAGGAGGATCACTAGTTTGAGCCCAGCCTGGGCAGCTGAGCAGTTTAGCAAGACCCTATCTGGAAACATTAAGAGCTGTGGGTGCTGGGGATGCAGTTCTGTGTGGAGGTGCTGGGTTCAAGCTCCAGAATGGGGTGGGGGTGGGGGTTGTAAAATGTCTAAGCGTTTCCATAACCCTTACCAGTTGTTTCTCTGGTTTTTATTCACAGCCACTCTTGGAAGAAAGTCTCTCCCATTGTAGAAAATAGTTTATTTAGTTAGATTAAGCAGCTAGGTAGTGGAAGGGCTGAGATGGAGTTGGGTAGTCAGCCAAACTAATGGGAATCTAAGTAAGAATAGTGTACTAGGATTTTGGAGCAAGAATCACCTTCTTCAGACTGAAGTGCAATGCAGCTCCTCCCTCGTAGGCTCCTGAGTTGGAGGAATACAAAATACAGTGAATTTCCCAGGTAACATGGAATGCAGCCACTAGAGGCATAGCCACCCCCTATGGAGTTCCTGCCTTCCGAGGAAATGACGATGCAAAAATACCAGTTTCTTTCTAAAATGCCAGTGTAGTGTAAACACTGTGTGAAAGAACTGGGTTCGAGAGCCTTGCTTCCAGCTGGTCATTTTGTTAACTCCACAGAGCCACCACGACAGGTGTCCACTAAATGATGAAGCAATTCCTGTGCCCTGCTTACCTATAAGTGACTCTCTAGATGGAGGGGCCACGCAGCAGCCTACTCGGGACCATCCTAGAAATCCAGGAGCTGTTCTTCCTCTTGTTGTGCCCAATTAAAACCCTCCTAACCTCCTGCTTTGGTTCTCAACTCCATTCTTCAACATTGAGGAACCAAGAGCCCAGTATCCATGGTGACACTATTTATCACAGAGACATACATGGAGGGCACATATGCCAAAAGAATTCTTTAAAAACATGCAACGTGACCTTACTTAAAGTATGACAGTTTACTGTTAGGAAGGGAGAGCCACAAACTTGATCCTTGTTTCCTGGAAAATTCTGAAGACATTAAGTTTTAGCAAACAAATTGTGAAAGGAGAATTAAGTTAACGTCAATTTCTACTTGGTGTTAGGAGAGAAGAAAAAGATCCTGAGTATGTTTGAAGGGTTGTTGTTTGAGGTTATTGTTTTCTGTTTTCTCTTGGAAATTGTCACCAATTACTCCTGAATGTCCATGCTAGACAAATACGAGTGTTTTTGAGTAATAAATGCAAAAAAACTTCAGGTCATTCTTTACTTTCATATTTACGATATCAAGATTTACATATAAAACAGTTATAAATATGGCTTATGCAGATATTTCTCTCTTCATTTCTCCTTAAGTAGGATCTCAGGTGAGTGATTCAAAATGCAAAATCGAATAAACAGAAGATCTTGGCCTCCGAAGTTAAACTGATCCATGTAATTGTAGGGAGAAGAAGACTTTCCTTCCTTCATTTTGGAGTTCCACACTGACTCAGTTAAGTAAACTGACAACTGGCAGATTCTCAGGGAAAAAAAAGATATAGAAATTAATTGCATGTAAAGGATATCACAGGAAAATGAGTACCCCAAAAACCAGGTTTCAGGGAAATACACTACATATATTTTTATTGCATACAGATGCAAACAGATCTTACAGAGATCATCTTTTAAATTTTTGCTGTATATCAGGTACAAGAATATGAAACTCACTAGTTTATAAAAGATTAGCTGGCTCTCAATTCTGTTTCTGGCAAATAGACAAGGTTATCCACTCAGATGCTAAAGCCTTTTGCTAATATTTGTGGAAAATATTTAAGACCTTTTGCCTAAACTGTTACTACGGTAAATATGTAGTGCTCAGGTGTAGGTGCTTTCTCTGTCTCCTCTCTGTCTCTCTCTCTCCCTCGCTCTCTCTTGTTCCCGGGTTTTGGGGTGCCGGTGTCTCCCTCTGGAGGTGGTTTCTATGTTCTCTCTGTCTTGAGCTAAGAATTTGTCAAGACAGTATAAAAGGTAGCAAAGTTTTATTAAAGGTAGGAAAAGATACAAACTCTGCAGAGGGAGTTTGGGTCAAGTAAAAGTAGGGGAAAAAGTACCCCCTACAGTGTGAGGGTGGCCAGCATGTAAGAGAGAACATGGTGGCAAAATTCCATGTGGTCCGTCCTTTTTGTATTACCCACTCCAGGGGCTGACGTCAGGTCTAGGCATCCTGTGCAAAACTGCTTCAGTGCTTCCAAGAGGTCCACACGGAGGGCTTTGGGGACTGTTCTGCGCATGTGTTCCAGGATTCTGTCACATCTCCTTTCCCAGCCAGTTTGAACTCCTTACAGTAAATTGTAATCATTATGTACTGCAAACATGTACAAATAAAAATATTTTAAAAAGAAGAACGTCTCCCATAAGGCTCTGAATATCAGATATCTAACTTTAATCCCAACAAGTAACTAGCAAGTGACTAAAACCAAAACCAATAAGGCTTTTGTGACTTGAAATCAATAAACTTTTTGTCTTAACCATATTGACACAGTGGTGACTCCAAAGAGTGTAATAAAATCCTCCCAAGACCCGAAGTCCCTCCTAAATATAGCCAAAAAGAAAGAGACAACCTTAAGAGCAGGCGACAGTTGTAACTGGGTCCCCATTGTGAAATGAATATATTTCATTTCTCTTGTAAGAAGTTTAAACCACTTTCCCTGCCTGGTTAAAGGTGGTTTTGTTTTGAGATCCTGCTATGTGATTCAGGGTGGTCTTGAGCTCACTCTGGCACTCATGTGGTAATCTTGGTAACAATTGTTTTAAGTTTTTGTGTTGTTCTGTTGTTTAGGGATTTGGCAGTAGCCTCATCTACCTTAAACTGGTTGAAACCACCAACCCCTCCATTGGGCCTGCCACAGGTGTCCGGTGTGTGACC